>OX393557.1:61016096-61130113 GCA_947650365.1 Chamaelirium japonicum
CATGGTGATGTCATTATATGGCCAAGATGGGAAGGGAATAAATGGAGTTATGGTTTTGTTGGGATAAAATTAATGATGGGAATCTATATAATAATCTCTCTTTGTTTCTCTCTTCTAGGGGTGGCAATGGGTCGGGTCGGGTCGGGTTGAGACATATTTATAAGGGTAAAACACCAAACCTGAACCCGACCCTTTTAATAAACGGGTCAAAAACTTAAACCCAAACCCGACCCGCCTAATAAACGGGTTGACCCGACCCGACCCGACCCGACCCATTTAACCTGTTTACTAAACGGGTCGGGTTGGGTTGGCTCGGTTGGGTCAACATAACCCATGTAAACCTGTCGGGTTGGGTCAAGACAAGTCGGATTGGGCCAAGTTTGATCGGGTTGGTTCAGGTTGGCTCGAGTTGGTTCGGGTTGGCTCGGGTCGAGTCGGGTCGGGTTGACACGACCCATTTTTAAAACGGGTCAAGTCGGGTCAATCAGGTTATAAGTACAAACCCGAACCCGACCCATTAAATAAACGGGTCAATCGGGTTGATCCGTTTATGACCTGAACCCGTTTAGGCCAAACCCAAACCCGCTAACTTCAGATGGGTTCAAGTCGGGTTAGCGGGTCGCACCGAAGGCTCCCGCTTCGTGCCAATCAGCACGGGCATGCCGAAGGCGGTCAGTTGTGTTGTCGTCGCATACGATGGTGGTGGTGGTAATGCCCGGGGGGGGTGTTGCCGCCGAAGGCAGCCCGCTGCAGTGCCGACAGGCACGGGCATGCACTAGTATATTATATATATATATATATATATATATATATATATATATATATAGAGAGAGAGAGAGAGAGAAATGCTTGAATGCAGCATGCGGTAAGTGCGGCACCTACCGCATGCCGTCTGATGCACTGCTGAGTGCATACGATGCACGCAGTGCATGCATCAGACGGCTGCGGTGCTGTGCCGCACGTACCGCATGCCGCAGCATAGCATGCCCCTATATATATATATATATATATATATATATATATATATATATATATATATATATATATATATATATATATATATATAGAGAGAGAGAGAGAGAGAGAGAGAGAGAGAGGGAGAGGGCTGTTAGGATGCGGCGTGCGGTGCGTGCGGCGCACCGCAGCAGCCGTCTGATGCACCGCTGCGTGCATCGCACGCACCGCAGCAGTGCATCAGACGGCTGCAAGCCGGCGCCGCACGCACCGCACGCCGCGCCCTAACATTCCTCTCTCTCTCTCTCTGTATATATATATATATATATATATATATATATATATATATATATATATATATATATATATATATATATATGTTCAGTGAGCTATGAGCTACGGAAGGAGAAAATGAGCTACGGTCATTTTGACCACCCTAGAAGTTTTGGAATTTCGTGAAAATTGGTGGGTGTGTTATCTAGGGTAACATGATCATCCTCATTAATTTTTAAGGAATCCAAAACTTTTAGGGTCATCAAATGGTAGAAGCAAAATTAATGGTTACTACGGACGGTGGATAAAGCTTCAACATGAAGGACGCAGATGACATCATCGATGAATACCAGACCCACTTCGAGAGGCTCGCCAGGCTGCCATCCCATGAATCGGTACGCTGCTACTCTCTCTTGTTCTCTTGCTTCAGCCGGGTCAGATTCCAACACAAGACCGACAGTAGGATTAAAAGCATCAACCAGAGGCTCGATGGGATTATGAAGGATCAGTTCGACTTCAAATTCAATCTTGTCTCTGTTCTTGCTGCTATTGCCCGAGATGCTCGTGGCGGCGACGGGTAGCGGGACGATCCACCGGCAGTCTGGTCCTGGAGTCGAGCCAGACATCGTTGGGGAGGGAATCAAGTCCGATTCTAGGAGCCTGGTTAGGTTGCTGACGGTTGAGTACTATGCCCCGCCTAAGGTCCGAGTCCTAGCAATCGTGGGGATGGGTGGGATCGGCAAGACCACCCTTGCCCAGAAGATATACAATCATCCCACCATTCGAGATAGCTTTCGGATGCCCCCGCCGATGTGGGTGTGCGTCTCGCAAGACTACTCGGAGACTACCCTATTGAGAGAGGTCTTAAGTGCCATTGAAGGGGTGGATCCCGGTGACCATGATCGTCTTTCACAGAGCTCCAGGGCTTGCTCACCCAATCTATCCAGGGGAAGAAGTTCCTCCTGATCCTGGATGATGTCTGGAGTGGGCGAGTCTGGAGTTGCTTCATCTATTACTCCTTGTTCCCGGAGGATTTTGTGTTCATCTGCCAATACATCGTCCAGTACTGGATCGCACAAGGGTTTGTGAGAGAGGAAGGAAATCTGAGCATGGACTACAAGGATTTAATTAGAAGGAGTCTTCTATAGCCAGATCCTAGAATTTATGCTAACAAGGGATGCAAAATGCATGATCTCCTACGATCTCTTGCTCATCTCCTATGATCTCATCACCGCATCATCCTCCTCAACAAAGTTATTGCACCATATATCGATGGTTGATGAGCATCTGAATTCCTTCCCTGACGGCGTAAAAGATCACAAGTGCTTGAGGACCCTGTTTCTCAGGCAGCTCCGTCTAACCGACGGAGATGTCACTAGATCAGATGTGTTCTTGAGGCTGGGGCGCCTCAGGGTCTTGGACTTTGTGTTTTCTTCAATCAATAGGTTACCGGAGTCTATGGGGAATCTTACACACCTGAGGTTACTGGACCTCTCTTCATCTTCCATTTCAGAGCTACCAGAGGCTATAGGGAGTCTGTGTAACCTGCGGTACCTAAATCTACAACAATGCCCAAATATGCACGATTTTCCCAATAGCATTGTCAGGCTATATAACCTGAGGACCTTAGATCTTTTTGGAATGCGAGTGACTAGTTTTCCGGTGGGAATAGGGGGGCTGCAACATTTGATCAGGCTGATGGGATTCGTGGCTACGAATGAAGAAAGAAGCATCGATGGTAGAAGATTGGGAACAAGAGGACGGAAACCCTCAACAGATCATGGATATGGTGCTCCTTGGAGGAGGTCACATCCCTCTCTTAGCTTAGGCAACTTCTCATATGCAGTTTAGAGAGAGTTTTGATCCGGGCTGGAAATAGGGGAATCTCACTCCTCAAGGATAGGACCCATCTAATACAATTGGAGCTACACTACACACCATGCAAAAGATCTGGGCAACCATATGGTGATGAGGAGGTAAAACAGATCCAGGATCTCTTCCAGGAGGAGCTCTTCCCTTTATCCTCCCTTGAACATTTCATAATTGTTGCCTTCTTTGGCCTTCAATTCCGGAGTTGGATGACGACGAGCGGCGTTGCTTCGGTTCTTAGAAATTTGTGAAGGCTAGAGTTGGAGAATTGCCAGCTTTGCAAGAAACTTCCACCTCTACGACTACTTCCCAATTTGAATTACCTTTATATCGAACGTGCGGATGCGGTTGAAAGTATCAGGCCCGAGTTCTTGGGGATTCGTAGTAGTGCGGCTGCGGTTGAAAGTATCCCCCCCTTCCCTAAGTTGGAACGACTGATAGTGGAAGATATGCCTAATTGGATAGAATGGTTATGGGAAGTCATGGTCAGAGCGACAATGATGCCTTGCCTACAGTATCTGAGCCTCATTTGGTGTCTGAACCTGGAGTCTCTGCCAATAGGCCTTCACCACACCACCTCCCTATGAATATTATATATTGAAGGCACCAACAACTTGGATGCGGCCGAGAGCCTCATCTTTGTCGATGTTCTAGATGTCGAGGAGAACCCAAACCTAGTCAGAATCTCTAATTTTCCTGCTCTACAAGAATTGACGGTTAGTGCTTGCCCGGCATTGAGGGAAGTTGAGGGTCGACCTTCCTTGAAGAGCCTGGAACTGACAGATTTAGAAATGGATATCCTACCAAATTGGTTGTTTCCAAAAGAGGGGGGGGGGGGGGGGGGGGGCAATAGACTTGCTGCTTTCCTGCTCTTGCAAAGTTGAACATCGTGGTCAGAGGAGTTGGTGTCCATGGTAGATCCGTGTTTGTGTCCTACACAAGAGATCCACTTACCTTCAGGACCAATCTGGGTGATGACGATAAGCGGCAATGATGGGGGCTAGGCAATATGTGTCATCAGACCAAACTGTTAGGATTGATGTGTTCTAAGCTTGTAAAACTTTATGTTTTGGTCTAATAAAGATTGATAGTTATTATTATATGAGATGCATATGGGTACGTAACACAGTTACGTGTTCTTTTAAAAACAGAGAGCCATGGTTATATGGTAGTCCACTGAGTTGAAAACTGAGTGGATTGGTCCCATATAATCTAAATCAGTTCGCAGCTATGATCAGGTTGGTCGCCTCATCATGATAAGCTGTTGGGGATGACAGTTCATGGGATGTCTTCACCATGGTCATCACCAGGTACAGTGTCTGTGGCTGAACGGAACTAACACGGTGTACAGATCAGTGAGCAGACACTGGTACACTAAGCCGTGTTTCTGCTTAGGGTAAAATGGTCCTAAACCCTGAGGAACCACGTCTGATGGACTAACCAGTTGAGTGGTGCTTTGGCGTACCAATGTGTGAGGATCCGTATGCAGTGATCCAAAACCACGGTGTACTGGATTACCCGGCTGACGTTGCATTAGCGTGTCACTCCTGCAGGCCATCCACACCCCTGAAGGGAGGTGCGTTCCTTGGTGTGACTTATATTGTACCAAACCTAGGCCTGGTGGTCACCAGTTTGACTGTTGATCGGATTTGATTACTCGACGGGGTAATCAGAGGTACGATGTATAGGTCAACCTGGAAAGGAACCAAGTCATATGATCATTCGAGTTTGACGGAAGTCTCCACCGCTCGAAGTGAATCATGGCATCAAGTGGAGGGACAACGGGTTTACCACTACTAAGCTGAGAGCAGGGGTATGATGGAGAACATAGTAAGTCTGGGTGAATTGGAGTGCAGCCTGCGTCGCACTCTGGGTGGCTACGTAGGTTAACTCGAGCTAAGAGGATCGATGGTACCCTCGGGTAGTGTGTCGATCGAGCTTGAGTTGGAAGCCATGAACCCCGGTCCCTGATGGTTCCACCTTATCAACATTATGTATGGTTCTTGAACCATCTCCTCGGAACACCATTAGCATTAAGAGGAAGAAAGAAGTATACGCTCCGTGTGTGCTTGGCACTAGAGCACGGTAGATGCGTAACTACATGCGAGTACTACGGGGTATACCCGAGACTAGTACAGAGGCGCAGGTAGTAATCCCTAGCCATAAGTGAACTTCACTGCATAGGTGCGATGCACCGGTGTATGCTGCGAGTTGACTAGTTGACTTTGCTAGAGGCACCCTTCGGTGGCCTCAGTTAATAGTAAGGTAATTAGTAGAAATCACTTAACTAATGGCCGCTAGGTATCGCACGCTAGAAATGGTCAAAATGGGGCGTCAGGGCGTTTTGGTAAAAACCTTACTCTGTCGGACCTCACTCTTGGCCGATCCTAGCAATGGGAGACCTTGCTAGGGCCGGCCCTATGTTGTAGGGATGAGAATCCCTCATCTATAGGGTCGGCCATATAGATAGGGATAAGGGTTTGAAACGGTCAAATCGAGCCCTAAAAAGTGGAAAAACGGATAAATACAAGAAGAGATAAAAGGGAGATAATAGAGAGATAATTATGGGAGGTCTTTATCTCCTTGGATATCCAAGGGGGTAGGCCGGCCCTATATAAGGGGTTATATGGGGCCGGCCATATGAATGCAAAAAACCGAACCCCCTTCCTCTCTCATCTCTCTAGTTCTCTCCCTAATCTCTCTCCCGTTTCTCGCTTGCAACTTTGTCTTCCTCACGTGGAGTTCTGAAGAAGAAATGTCATTCTTCGAAGGCACTCAGAGATCCAAGAGTGACGTTCCGTGCATCGTGTGAGATCGAGTGAACAAGAAGGCAACGTCTCCATTCGTATCATCGGCATCTTCGCGAACGATCTTCCGTCTCCATCGACAAAGAACACAATTCTCCACAGTTGAAAGGTCCGTACGAAAGGTATGTGTAATCTAACATATAGATCTAGTGAGTATTATAATTTGCATGCATGCTAGTTAATCATTACGATAGATTACCGTTAGGGTGTTCGATTCACGTGCATACACATGCACACATATATAGATTAGTTTCGATGAAAGTTTAAATCGTGTAACGTGCACCATGAACAGTCTTTCGACCGCAAAATCGTTTCCGCTACGAGCCTCTACCATGGATTTATTTCCAACAGTTGGTATCAGAGCCGCATTAGTGGTGTGCGTTTCACAATTATTCATGAAACCAACATGTGTGCGCATAATGAATGCGTGAAATCATCGGGGTTCTTACGCTTAGATCATGCATATGTATATATTGTGCTTGTTCTATTAATCGTTCTTGTAAGGCGCCGCTATAAAATCTAGATATATGTTTGTGCTTGCTACCGGGGGTCGGACCCCGAGTTAGCCAATGTCTGGATTTGCTCTCTATGTGTGTGGATATGTAATAGAGCCGTAGATTGGGCGAGTGATGGGGGTTGACCATCCTCGGTTCCCATGGCCTTCTTTCATAGGTATGTTTTCTTTTCTTTCTAGGAAATTATGTACGAGTGAGCACTTGCTCGAAGCGTACTAGACTTTTTCCGTTACAGATCGAGAAGAAAGATGTGCCAAAGAAATCCACCATCGGGAGCGTAAGCGGAACCCTGGAGGATGAAGACGATCCGGCAAAGTGTTCGCGAGCGCGACGGAGGAGCCGGACCGAGGAACCTTGCGAAGAAAGCTAGAGGCCTGCGCTGTGCTAATTAGGTTCAGGGGTCGGACCCTGAACTTAATTCAGTTTTAATGGTTGCTTTCTTTATTAGTTCTTTATGTTTCATATCGAACCCCGATGAGATAATGTGATTATCAGTTTTCAGAGGGATGCCTTTCCCCTCCGGTCCAAGCGACTGTTTGAGGATAGAATTCCACTAGATGACGCCTATTATTTAGTTGACTTTTGATGTTAGTGGGATCCCATCACATATGGTTATGCCACCATTAGGTCAACACCCGACTAGTCGGGTGTGCCTATTTGGCCAGTATCGAAATCAAAGATGAGATGGAGGTCCATTGAATATCAATTGTCAAATTTATAAGCGAGGCACCATGACTAGTGGGAGTCCTTTCCAGTGAGTCTGACTCTAGGATTAGCTCCAGAGCATTAGCGTGATAACCATTTTTGCAAAGCATTGATATTCCGAGAATGATTAATGCTAGGCGAAGGGCTTGAACGCTAGTGGGAGCATGGTGTGACCAGGGTCTAGTATATAGGAGGTCGCTACCTTTGCATTTGCATAAATTCATACTCGCAAAATAACCCTCAAATATAATAAAGGGATGCAAGAGAGGACTCTTTGAGATCCCCTGGCCTCCATGGCCAATCGCTTTGTGTTAGGGTGGAGAGGCGTAACTCAACATCCCCTAGGATGGGGGTTGTGTCATTCCATGCCAAATCACTTAGTGATCTCTCTTTAGATATGGTAATTACGGGGTAAGGAGAGAAGGGCTTTTTATCCCACCCTAGTGAGGGCCGCATGAACTCCCGTGTCGTATTTACCTAGGCTCATGGGTAAGCATCCAAAGTACACGTGAGGCATTCGTTGCTCAGACAATGGGGATCACGTGGTACTGGCCGAAAGATAACCATGGTCCATCAAAGCTCTTAGTTGGCAGATTTGGATAGGGTCAAGGAAAAAGGCCCGTGTAAGCGGATTGACGATGTATGATGCCTCCTAGGGCAGGTACAGTCGATTCCGAGATCTTACATACATGGTTAATTAATCCATGGAAATGGCTTCGCTTGAGGGTAGCGTTGACGTATGGATATAATTAGCTTGTTTTAAAAATCCATAAAATAAGTTTTTCATGCATTCTCATCATTCAATCTTTTATTTTCAAATGACCAAGTTAGACCCCCTATCCGCTATCCTAAATGACCACAAACTTACCGGTCCCAACTATGAGGACTGGAAGCGCAACCTGTACCTGGTCTTAAGGATTGATAAACATATGACAGTCCTGAATGACCCTGAGCCAGATTTGCCATGACCCGATGCCACAGAGGCACAGTTAAAGACTTTCACTGACTGGAAGGAATCTAATGAAATATATAAATGCTATATTATAGCATCCTTGCAAACAACTCTGTAGAAGCAGGTCGAGGAGATGCCCGACGCTTCTGACATGATGTTGTATTTGAAGGAAATATTTGAAGGTCACAATCGCGTTACGCGATACCTTACCATCAAGAAACTCGTCGGCACTAAGATGTCTAATGGGACGCTGGTTCGGGAACACATGATGAAAATGTTTGGGTTCCAGAACTAACTAGCTACCATGGACATTGTGCTAAAAGGCGAGGTGATGACAGACATCTTCCTCTCGTCACTATCTAGAGCCTTTGAAGGCTTTGTCACCAACTTTAATTTGAACAAGTTGGCTATGACAAATGCAGAGCTTCTGGGAGCTCTCCAGGCAGCTGAGGATGGCTTCAAGCAGAAGGGCGAAGCACTTCACATGCAACGCAGATCCTTCAAGAAGTCTGGTAAACCTCAGGGCAAGAAACATAAAAAGAAACCTAAGTCAGCGCCTGTGCATGACTCTGCTGGGGCCTCTGGGTCTGGAGAATCAAAGAAACCGGGCACGAAGTGTTTCCGGTGTGGCCAGAAGGGTCATTGGAAGAGGACTGCAAGAAGCCTCAGAATACTGGCAAAGGTAATCTACAACTCTTAGTTGTTGAATCATTTCTTTTGAGTAATAGTTCTTTTGCTAGTTGGATTGTGGATTCAGGATCCACTAACCATGCCTGTAACTCTATTCAGGGGTTTCGGGAAAGCAGAAGGTTGCTTGATGGAGAGGTGACCTTAAGCATGGGAACTGAGGCCGTGGCTGCTGCTGAAGCTATTGGAGAAGTTAATCTTAGTTTTTCGAATAATAAGACTTTGACTCTTAGAGATGTTTTTTATGTACCGTCCTTGAGACGTAACTTAATTTATGTTTCTTCTTTAGTTAATGAAGGTTATTCAGTTTATTTTGATGCTTCTGGTGTGTCGTTTAAGCTGAATGGAACTTTTATAATAATTGGAATGGTTCAGAATCATCTCTATATTGTTAGTCCTAAATTTGGAAAAGATAACATAATAACTTCAGCATTTAATGATAATTCATCTAAGCGTAAGAAACCTACAGAAAATTTAACCCAATTGTGGCACTTACGACTTGGGCATATTGGCTTAGACAGGATCCATAGGTTGGTGAAGGCCGGGCTTCTGGAAACAGATCCTATGGAGATCCTTCCCACCTGTGAATCCTGCCTGGAAGGCAAGATGACCAAGAGGGCCTTTAAAGACAAAGGAGTAAGAGCTACTAAGGTATTGGAGTTAATCCATTCAGATGTGTGTGGACCCATGAGCATCACGGCGATAGGAGGCCATAAGTACTTTATCACTTTTATTGATGATTACTCAAGATATGGTTATATTTACCTGATGCAACGGAAGTCGGAATCCTTTGACATGTTCAAAGAGTTCAAGGCTGAAGTAGAAAAGCAGACAGGCAAATATATAAAAACCTTCGATCTGATCGAGGAGGTGAGTACCTATCTGACGAGTTCCTTGGGTATATGGTGGAGCATGGGATAACATCTCAGTTAACTGCTCCAGGTACCCCACAACAAAATGGAGTTTTCGAGAGAAGGAATCGAACCTTGTTGGACATGGTTCGTAGCATGATGAGTTACGCCAGTTTACCAATGACTTTTTGGGGATATGCCCTACAAATAGCAGTTTATATTCTGAACCACGTTCCGTTTAAGTCAGTACCTCTGACCCCTAGAGAGTTGTGGTCAAGGAACAAACCGAAACTACATCATTTCAAAATATGGGGATGTCCTGCACATATGCGGAAGGATAAGAGGGATAAGATGGAACCGAAGTCCAAAGTATGTTTGTTTGTAGGGTATTCTAAGGAGACCAAAGGAGGTCTATTTTATGATCCTGAGGAAAAGAAGGTGATCGTTTCAACGAATGCCTATTTCCTAGAATGGGATTATATTATGGACCACAAACCTACTAGTAAGGTAGTTCTGGATGAACTACTAGGTACTAGATCAGAGAGCGCATCCGAAAGCATAGTGGGAGCTGACATTACAAACACTAATATACCAGAACTGTAGAACCTATTCATCCTGTAACAGTACCACCACCTCATCGCAGTGGGAAAAGTATCAGAGCTCCTGACAGATACTATGGAGAAACCTTATTGGTTGATCCAGAAGGTCAGGAGGATGACCCACGGAGCTACGATGAGGCAGTAGGAGCTTCTGACAGCTCTGACTGGCAAAAGGCTATGGAGGCAGAAATTACATCAATGTCCCATAACGCTGTCTGGACTCTTGTTACATCATCATCCAATATTAAACCTATTGGGTGTAAGTGGGTGTATCAGAAGAAGAGAGGATCCGATGGTACAATTGAGACTTATAAAGCTAGATTAGTTGCCAAGGGTTATACCCAGAGAGAAAGAATCGACTTTGACGAAACCTTCTCGCCGGTAGCTATGATAAAGTCTATTCGGATCCTACTATCCATTGCAGCCCATTATAACTGGGAGATCTGGCAAATGGATGTCAAGACAGCATTCCTCAAAGGAAATTTGGAAGAAGACATTTATATGATGCAGCCACCAGGTTTTGAGTCAGAGGGTCAGGAACATCTAGTTTGCAAGTTACAGAAGTCCATTTATGGACTTAAGCAAGCATCTAAAAGTTGGAACATCCGTTTTGATCAGACAATCCAGTCATATGGATTTACTCAAAACGAGGATAAACCATGTGTATACAAGAGGAGTGATAAGACTACAGTGGTATATTTGATACTTTACGTAGACAATATTCTACTCATTGGAAATGATATTGGAACATTGTCAACGGTAAAGGTCTGGTTGTCAACACAGTTCGATATGAAAAACCTAGGTGAAGCGAGTTATGTTTTGGGGATCAAGGTAACACGAGATCGTCAGAACAGGATTCTCTCGCTGTCACAAGCCGCGTATATAGATAAGGTTATGGCTAGGTTTGACATGCAAAACTCCAAGAAGGGTTTTGTGCCATTTAAACATGGCGTAAAACTGTCTAAGGATCAATGTCCTAAGTGTTGTAGCTCGTGTGTCCTTAGCATGGATTTTCTGTATTAACATTAATAAAGATGACTTTGGTTGTTGCTTTAATTAGAATACTACTCTGGTATATGATAATACTCATATAATAAAAGGACCCTAGGGAACACAGTAGGCCACTGAGGTGCATGGAGGATCCATGCTTGGGAGACCTAGTGGACCAGTTCTGTGTAGACCTAGAACTAGTTCACAGCTTAAGTGATGCCGGTCGCTTCACTGAGAATAAGCTGTTGGCAGGTAGAGGATGTGGTGAAGTCTCCACCACAGGAACGTGGGATTCCCATTCACCTGACGAAGCACGATGATCGTGCTGAACAGGAACCAAGATGGTGCACAGTTCAGTGATTCAGACACTGGTGCAGAAACCGTCTTACTACTGTAGATAATCCGTCCTTAATCCTGAGGGACCATGTTCACTGGGCCAACCAGTTGTGTGGTGCTTTGATGTGCCAACGTGTGCGGACCTTCCATAGTCTAATACCACGGTACGTTTGGTTACCCGACTGGCGCTTGAGTGACATGTAATCCCTACAGGTTATCCGACGTCCAGTGTTGGATGGGTGCGGTTTGATGAGTCAATCTGTCCACACAGTTAACCCAGGCCTGGTGGTTGTCAGTATGACTGACGATGTCCCGGTTGCTAGGCATAGCACCGGAAGGTGTGTGGTATTATAGATAACAAGTCATCAAACCCTAGTCAGATGATCGATCGGGATCTGACGGTGCTCCCCACTGCCCGAGTCGTATCATGGCACCAGTAATAGAAGGGACTAAGGATTATCGGAGTATAGTAGAGAACAGGGTTATGAGGGAGTAACATAACTTTAGGATCACTAGAGTTCAACTCGCGTCACACTCTGGGTGGCTACACGGGTTAATCAGATTAGGGCTGATTAACGGAACTTTCGGTGTGTCACCGAAACAGTTAATCAGGGATCCGGTTGGAGCTAGAGATCCCGAACCCTGAAGGTTCCACCCTATCGTTGCGTATAGGAATTGTTCCCCAACCTAGTAGGATACGTTGGATGCGAAGTAGCGCGATGGAGCGCAAGCCCGGAGCCAAAGAACCTAATTCACTTGTGTTACGGGCCGTAGGGGTATTTTGGTAAATACTGGAATATAGCTCAGAACATATTGAATATGGATCTTAGAATAAGCGGAATAATTTTAGGAGCTCATAGGCGCTGACGGAACTCGATTCCGAGTAGCGCACCTCACTCAGTCTCACTTTCAGTTTTCTACTTTTCGTGAAGGGCGTTTTCGTCCGGACTTCACGATAGACACCCGGAAGACCTAAATCCGATCCCCCCTTGTCCCTATCCATCTAGGGGCCGGCCCTAGGCTCCTTGGAGCCATGGGAGACCGGCCCTATAAAGAGAATAGGGAGATGAGGGGCCGGCCTAATGGCCCCCTCTCCTTAGAAAATCCGAACCCCCCTCTGTGCACCTCCTTTGTGGTTTCGGCCAAGGAAAAGAGAGGAAGAAGAAGGGAGAAGGAAGAGGAAGGAAGGGGAAGGAAGAAAGGAGAAAGAGGAGGAGAAAATCTCGCGGCTCGCCATCGTTTTCACAACGGATTCCTCCGTCGGCTCGAAATCTTTGCACTCAGATACGGGATTTCGAGGATTCTTCAATTCACAAAGGACAAGGTGCTATCCGATAGTTTCCCTTGCGATTCAAGTGCAGTTCTTTATCGTTCCGTTTTTTTCGGATCATAGATCCATAAGGTATGATGGAACTAAACACCTAAGTAGATGCATTCCTGTCTTCCGTAGATCGTAGTATGCCTCTAGGGTGTCCGCACATATGCTAAGATCATATATTTGCATGTAGATTGTTTTGTATCACGAATTGTAATGAAATATACACCGTATGATCTTCGAATCTTTCTTTTGCTTCCGCTGCGACTCTGATTAGTGGAACCCAATTCCAACAATTGATATCAGAGCACGCTTTGGTGTATATTTTATGCATGAATTCGTGAAAACATCATGTGAATATATGATGGCATCAATGTTTTTAAACCCAGACCGTTGATTGAACCGGAAATAAGACCGGGTCACGGGTTAACGGTTCAACCGTCGGGTCATCCATGGTTAAACCGTGGTTGAACCGTGATGTCATCATAATATCATATATATATTATATTTATAATTAAAAAATATAAATATATAAAAAACTAGTCTCAAGAAGAGATAAAAAAGAGAGTAGTTACCAATACCGTGCAATGCACAGTTGGATAATGGATACCATGTCATTCCGCTCACCCGACAGATAAAACACAGAAGTTCAATATTTAATTACAAACTTTCCATCATTACTCAATAGATTTAATCATTCAAGAATCAATACACAATAGTCTATCTAAACAATAGACTCATATCAACAATCAAGAATCAATACTCAATCTTCAATCAATAATTTAACAACTAATAACAAAGTAGTAAGCTATTTAAAAAACTACATAACACAAATTTTAAAGTTGTACTAATAAACTAAGAACATAATCCAGACTAAATCATAAGTTTAAAAGGATGTTGACAAATAAAAACAAGATAAAACCAACAGTTTTAAAATTTTCAACTTCGTGTGTTCACATCCCACACCAAAGAGCCGATCAACCATCGCCAATTCATCGATGTTTATGCCCCTGGTGTTAGATGTTTGGTGAGCCAATCAACATCAGAATCTGCATTATTCCTCCATTCTACATCATCGTAACCACTCTCATCTCCAAAAACACCCAAATCCATCCCTTGTTCAACATTTATGAAGTCAGAAGTATCATCATCTACAAAATTTTATAAAAAAATAATGCAAAGTTAGTTTTTGAATCATCTATTAATGCAATTTACATAATCTAAGTTGCTAACCTTGTCGTTCACTTCTTGGAATTGCCCCTTCTTCATATAACAATTTCTCAACTTCATCCAAATCAAGTGAAGGCTCTTGTCGCTCATTATCTTCTTCTTCAGCTATCCAAAATTCTGTATAGTCAATGCCTCGTAGTCAACTGGATCATATGTTCTTTTCTTGTAACTATTTCTGAAATAAATCAATATTTATAGCATTAAAAGTCCACAATAAAGAAAATGATATAAAAATAAATAATATAGTATCATAATACCTATTCTTCAAACGCAAGTTATAATGCACATATACAAGATCATTGAGCCTTTGATGCTCTAATCTATTCCTCTTTTTGGTATGGATGCGTTCAAAGACGTTCCAATTTCGTTCGCATCCAGAGAACTACATGTCTGACTAAGAAGTCGAATTGCTAACTTCTGTAAATTAGGAGCACTGTGTCCAAACAATCTCCACCATTCATCTTTAATGTTCATAAATAGAAGAAAAAAAAGACCAAGTTAATATAATATTAATGCTATCAATTAAAGTAATTATCATACTAAATAATTAAATAACCAATTAAATTTTACCAGGTCGTGTGGTCTTGCAAGTACTAAGAGCAAGCTCGCGGCTGAAACTCTCTAAACGATCCCGAAAAAATCTCGTCTCTGATAATAACTTTGTCTTGCTGCATGTAGCTTTAGCCTCAATAACATCAAGAAGACCCGCCATGACCTTTGGTTTGAAAGTGAAGAATGATACTTGATTATATTGAAACGTTGGGTTCAACCAATAAGCTGCAGCATGAATACTTTGACGTAATTGCCTATCCCAACGATCTTTTATTATCTTTGTATATGGCTTGTATAATCTCTTCTTATTCATGAAGATTTGCTTAATTCCAAATCGTGCCCTAAGCATGCCTTCATAGAGATATCCCATTGCATGTTTCTCATCTGAATCCACAATTCTTAGTAAACGCATAAGTGGTTCCATAATCTTCACAATAATTGAGCAATCTGTCCAAAACTTTTTATCCAAAATAATAGCAACAGCATCTTTCAATTTTTTATCTCTAGAATATCTAGAGTCCACATAATCCTTACTAGTCACCAAAGCTTGCAAGTCATGCATGTGTTGATAAACACTATGCAACGCAATAAAAGTTGTAGCAAACCGAGTCATTCCAGGTCGCACAATCTCTGTCCAATTCGGTCTCTTCCTTAACCAAGATAAAAGATATGCATGATTATAGACAAATTTTGTTACCTTCGAGGCGCGTTTAGCAATATCAGCAACATGTTCCATCTTTGCAATATCACCTAGAATCAAATTCAAACAATGAGCTGCACAAGGTGACCAATTAATAGTTCTATAAGCCGCATTTAGCATTCTTCCCGCAGCTACATAATTAGCTACATTATCGGTCACCATATGGACAACATTAGGTGCACCCACCCATTCAACAATTTCCTTAAATAACTTGAATAAATTTTCTACCGTTTTCACCACATCAGAAGCATCAACAGATTTTACAAAGACAATACCTCGAGGACAATACACCATAAAATTAATCAATGTTCGTTGTCTACTATCAGTCCACCCATCGGCCATTATCGTGCACCCAGTTTCTGCCCAAACACTTCTAAACGAATCAACAAATAATTGAACTTCCTTCTTATAGTCCCTCAACAAAGAAATCCGCATATCATGATAAGAAGGACCCTTATATCCTGGACCAATTGCATTCACAGCATCCAACATAGGCTGAAAATAAATTGAGTTCAAAGCATTAATTGGTATACAAGTATCGAACACAAACCTAGCAACAGCCATATTTGCTCTCCATACAGCTTCTTTTCCAGCTAGAGCACTCTTAATGGAGGGTTGGGATCCTGGTGTTGAACTTGGAGCAAAATATGAACCTATTCCAATATGTGCCTTACGCTTTCCCTTTTGTGCCATTGGCATACAACTTTGACTACCTCTACCACTACTTTCATTGAATGAGATGTCTTTATTTGCAAGACCAGATATCTCTTGAATGTCGTCCTCTTGCATATCACCCTCCATTTGGGATCCTGCAAGATCATATGGATTCTGGCTTTCAAATATTTCTTGACCCTGTTGCTTCTTCTCAGTAATGGATTTTAAGGATTCTTCCATTTGATATCGAACATCATGAGGAACACTTTTGCAAAGCCCAATCTCACCTCTTCTTCCAGCCAAATGTTGTTTCATCCTATTTATCCCTCCACCTTTAATAGTCTTTTTGCAGTATAAGCACATGAATGTCTTTTTACCATCACGAGGATCACGTCCCTCACTAACATGCTGCCATGCTGGATCCATTTTTCCTCGAACAGAAGGCGTTGCAGATCCCGCTATAGAATTTTGTCCAGATGATGACATTGTTGTAGTTCACTGATTTAGTACAATCGCTTGACACCTGCAACAATATTTATAAACAAATATTTTAATTGCCAATAACAGTGGGACAAGTCACACGACTGCATTAATATTGCTATCAACTTATCAAAACAGTCATTATCAAGTACCAACACTCATTGTCACAATGAGCACATCTATAAAAAGAAATTGAAAATACTAACTTGAAGAAGAAGAAAAAAATTTGCATCAACTAAAATCAAAACAAAAATAGGATAGAGAAGAGAGAGAAATACCTGATCGAGAGTAAAATTTGCTTGAAAACCACGACTCAATAGACTCCCAAAGCCAATCTCTAACGTCCAACGATCGAAGGTCTCAAAACCAAAGAAACTTCCAAACAATCGGCGATCGCTCAAAGCCGTATACCTGAACCCAAAAATGAAAAAACCCTCAAAGAGTCGTTTGGCCATAAAAACCCTCTAAAAACATTGCATTCATTAAAAGAATTGGACACATATAGACCCAACCCAATGCCCGACGATCAAAGGTCTCGAAACCAAAAAAACTTTCAAACAATCGTTTGAAGCCATAATACCTGAACCCAAAAAAGGCAAAAAAGAAAAAAACCTCAACTTGAAACCAAAGATGTCGTACAGGAATCCCTTAGTAGAGGGAATACATGAGTTTAGGGAGCGCTTAAAACAATCCAAATCATGGATTAAACAAAGGACTGCTTTTTATTCCTCAAAAAAAAAAAAAAAAAAACAAAGAACAGCTTTTCTGATCTCATTATACAACTATCAAGATTTAAAAGAAAAGAAGAATATATGGACCTTTGAATCTATGATCTATGAGGATGATGCTATGGATGGCAGTAGGACTGTAGACTCTGGGCCTTGGGCAGATGATAGGGCAATGGAGTCTTCCACAGTTCCACCAAGGACCTCGACGCTCGAGTCGCTCGACTTGAAGCCGGACGGACCGCAGTCACCAGACTTTTTTTTTTTTTGGTAAGCCGCAGTCACCAGACTCACCACACATATTTTTTTTTTCCTAACGAGTCGTACGGGAGATCACGAGCGGCGAGAGTCTCGGCTTTTTTTCCTAACGAGTCGTACGGGAGATCACGAGCGGCGAGAGCCCAGCGGGATATTTTGACTTTTGAGATCCTGTTCCAAAAACCGTTCCCGGTTTTAACGGGTCGACGGTTTTGTATCCGGGTCGACCGGATCAACGGCTTATAGCCGGGTCAAAGCCAACACCGGGTCTGGTGTTTAAATCAGCCCGTATATTTAACCGGTTCCGATTCATTCCGGTTCAACTGGCCGGTCCGGTCCGGTTTTGAAACCATTGGATGGCATATATTTTCGTCAGGGTTCGGCGTAGATCATGCATATGGATTGTGCTATGTATCGTCTTTTTTGCAGGTGCCGCGCTGAATAATAATCTGTGATTGCATGCATCCGGGGGTCGGACCCCGAATTTTATTTTGCATTGATTATTATTGTGGATTTGTAAGGCTCTAGATGGGCGAGGGTAGGGGTTGACCATCCTCGGTTCCCTGGCCATATTTCTAGGATTGTCTTCTTTACTTTCTAGCAAAATTATACACGAACGAGCACTTGCTCGGAGCGTGTTAGTTTTTCTGTCACAGGAAGAAGGAGATGATGCTACATCCACGGTTCGGGCAAGCGGTACCATGGTGTGCAAAGACCCGGCGAAAGCGTGCACATTGGCGATGAAGGGGATCATCGTCAGAGATCGTGCAGAATGGAAGAGCAGGATATCTTGGCTGTGCTATTCAGGTTCAGGGGTCGGACCCTGGACTTGATTCAGTTTGGATGCTTTCTCTGTTGTTTCTCTTTATTCAGTATTTAGAGAACCCTGATGATAATGTGATTATCATTCTTGCTTGTGAGTTTGTCTCTAGATCAGGCTTAGGGTTAGTACTAAAATTATGGATTCATCGGTGTCTCTATATACTTCTAACACATGCGAATCCGGTGGCTAGCTAAAAGGAAAGGCGGTAACCGCCCTCGTGGTAGTTCAGGTAACCAAGTACTGTGCACCGAGATAGACGTAGTGTTAGATTTATTTAGAGATAATTAACTAATATCTCCATAAGAAGTATGATAACCCTAGTGGGATGCCCTTTCCCCACGTGGTCCTAGCGACCACGTTAGGTTAGGATTTCACTGTGTGATACCCGTTTCTAGATGACGTTTGATGGTAGTATGAACTCATCACGATTTGGTTATGCCACCATTAGGTTGAGGTCTGGCGGAGGTTGTCGGATGTCCCTATTTGGCCAGCATCGAAACCTGTAATGAGATGAGGTCTACTATGACATCAGGCATCAAATTGTGAACGAGGCGTCATCGTAGTGGGAGTCCTTTCCACGTTGACCTTAGGCTAGGCTCCAGATCTTAGGATTATGGGCAAACTAGTGAAGTATCGGGATCCTTGGAATCTATGTAATGTGATCCTTGTAAGAAAGGCGAAAGCTAAGTATTCAAGGTAGGGACTATGATATTTTCCGAGGATACTAATGCTTTGCGGATGGGTTTGTAATCCTAATGGGAGAACGGTAGACCAGGGTCTATGTCTAGGAGGTCGTGACCATTCTAGATATGCATAAAACCTCATAAAGAAGGGATGTGTAAGAGGTTCCCTCCAAAAGGGAGCCCCTGGCCTCCACAATCAACCGGCTAAGCGTCTGGGTGGGAGGTACGCAGTTCGATATTCCCACCGGGTGAGAGCTGTGTTTCCTTCCATGCTGGTTCACCTAGTGGTTTCCTTCGGGACATGGAGGATGTCGGTGGCAGTGGGTGACAGTTTTATCCTGCACCGCGGGAGCCTATGAACCCCCCTGCCGACACCACCTAGATTTATGGAAAGCATCCGAAAGCTTGTGTGAAGCTACTGTTGCTACGCACGCGGGTCACATAAAGCTGGCCAAAAGGAGACTTGGAGGTCTTTCAGTTTACCATAGGTAATTCTGATAAAGACTGGGTCGTAAAAACCCCGTTGGCAGAAGCGGTTGCATGCTCTCACCGAGATGCTGTCTCCAATTCAGGGCCGATAGTCTCAGTGCTCCAGCCAAGGGAATTTAGATTCCTGGATGTCTCCACTTGAGGTGGTAAAGACATAGCGGCTAGAGTAGACATGATCTATTTCTAAATTCCATGAAATAGATTGTAGTAGACCATAACTATTGTTTTAAACTATTGTTTACAGAAATCATGACCAAGCTCGACCCCCTTACCTCCATACTTAATGATAACAAAATTACGGGATCAAACTACGAGGACTGAAAGCATAACCTGATGCTCGTCCTAAGGGTTGACAAACACACAATTGCCCTAAGTACCCCTCAACCGGCCATGTCGGGACCAGATGCAACTGAGGCCCAGTTAAAGGAATGGAAAGACTGGCTAGATGCTGATGAGATGTGCAAGTGCTACATAGTGGCATCCTTGCAGACCGTCCTTCAGAAGCAAGTCGAAGACATGGCCTTTGCTTCAGACATGATGCTCTACCTAAAGGAAATGTTCAAGGGTCGTAGTCGGGTAACTCGTTACCTGACCATCAAGAAATTGGTGTCCACGAAGATGGCAGAGGGGACTTTAGTTCGGGATCATATGCTGAAATTGTTTGGCTATGTGAATGAGCTTGGTTCCTTCGATGTCATCTTGGATGCAGAGATCCAGACCGATATTTTCCTCGCGTCTCTGTCAGGAGCGTTTGAGGGCTTCGTTACCAAGTTCAACCTTAACCGGTTGGAGATGTCTAACGCAGAGCTCCTAGCGGCGCTCCAGGCGGCAGAGGACGGGATGAAGGCAGGAGCCCAATCCCTGAACGTAGAGTGGAATTCTTCTCTGAAAGCCAAGGGCAATTTTCAGAAAAGAAAGTCTAAGAAGCCCGTGAAGATGGGCCAGGTACTTGTGGGTGCAAATTTTGGCGAGAAGTCTGCAAACGGCGGGACCCACCGGCCCTGCCTGGGGGGCCCCCGAGTACCACGGCGGGACCCACCGGCCCTGCCTGGTGGGCCCCCGAGTACCACGGCGGGACCTACCGGCCCTGCCTGGTGGGCCCCCGAGTACCACAGCGGGACCCACCGGCCCTGCCTGGTGGGCCCCCGAGTACCACAGCAGGACCCACCGGCCCTGCTTGGTGGGCCCCCAAAGACAGCAGCGGAACACGCCAGCTTTACCTAGAGGATCCCCAGATGCTGCAGCAGAAACCGCCATTTACCACCAGAGAATCCTATAAATAGCAGAGCCCTCGAATGTAAAAAGATCCAAAATTTCTGATTTCCACTCTGAGATCTGGTTTTCAGAATCCAAAGCTCTGGAACTTCTCAACTTTCCATCTTTCACCTCTCTTTGGTCTTCTTCTCTCCTTCGAAAAGATCAGAGTGTTTTTAGTGATACTCGACCTGTCAAGATCACTTCGATAAGTGTTAGTGAATTCGGGTTGCTCCCTATAGCACGGAGACGTAGGCTTCGACTGAACTCCGAGATCACATCTCTCGTGTCCACTCTCTGATTGTATTTTGTGAGCTCCAACTCCAATCGATAGATCGAGCAACGCTCTCTTCGACTTCAACTTCAACTGACTGGTGAGGCGAGGTCTTTGGGTCGGCACGAAGATTTTCCCCCACAGTGTTGTTGCAAGTTCCCAAGCAGAATGGTCCGGCGAAGCTCAAAGAAAAATGTTTCCGATGCGGCAAGAAGGGGCACTGGAAGAGCGACTGCCGCACGGCTCCCAAGAACTGAGACAGGTATATCTCAAATCCACATAGTGGAATCCTTTGCAGCATTCAGTTGTTCTCCAGTTTCATGGATTGTGGATTTTGTTTCCACTAATCATACTTGCAATAATTTGCAGGGGTTCAAGGAGACAAGAAAACTAGGTGAAGGAGAGATAATCCTAAGCATGGGAACTGAGGTCGTGGTAGAGGCTGAAGCAGTTGGAGATGTCATCTTCCAGTTCCTTGATGGAAGAAGTTTATTACTTAGAGACATACTTTATGTACCGTCCTTGAGACGTAATTTAATTTCTGTTTTCTTATTGAATAATGAAGGTTTTTCAGTTTTATTTGATGCTTCTGGTGTGTTAATTAAATTGAATGGTTCCTTTGTTTGTAAGGGAAAGATACAGAATGGTCTCTATGTAATTAACTCCAATCATAAGCAGGATAACATAACTGAAGCTTGTGTGATTAATTCATCTAAAAGGAAAAATCTCTCAGATAATCCAACACTCCTTTGGCATCTAAGGCTTGGATACATAGCCTCAGACAGGATTCACAGGTTGGTTAAGGTAGGACTCTTAAGTCCAGATATTTCAGAAAGGCTACCGACGTGTGAGTCTTGCCTGGAAGGCAAGATGACTAAAAGGTCTTTCTAAGCCAAAGGTAGCAGATCTAAGGAGGTATTGGAGTTGGTACACACTGATGTATGTGGGCCCATAAGTGTCTGTGCTATAGGAGGCTTCGAGCATTTCATCACCTTCACGGATGATCACTCGAGGTTTGGATACATATACGTAATGCGGCGAAAGTCTGAATCCTTTGATAAATTGAAGGAGTTCAGAGCAGAAGCAGAAAAGCAGACGGGTAAAAGTATCAAGTCTCTTCGATCGGATCGAGGAGGCGAATACCTATCGGATGAATTTATAGGGTACCTGCGTGAGCATGGAATCGTATCCCAATTGACTGCACCAGAGACACCATAACAAAACGGTGTATCTGAGAGGAGAAACCAAACTTTGTTAGACATGGTTCGGACTATGATGAGTTATGCAATATTGCCACCTAGTTTTTGGGGATATCCCATAGAGACGGCAGCATATACTTTGAACTTTGTTCCATCAAAGTCAGTACCCCTAACTCCTTGGGAGCTGTGGTTAAAGCGAAAGCCAAGGCTACAGCACTTTAGGATTTGGGGTTGTCCAGCACATGTGCGGAAGGACAAGCGAGATAAGATGGAGTCAAAAACTAAGGTATGTCTGTTCGTTGGGTATCCAAAAGGGACAAAGGGTGGTCTATTTTATGATCCTGAGGATAGAAAGGTTGTCGTCTCGACGAACGCCGTATTCCTAGAGCAGGATTATTTAATAGACCATAAGCCCACCAGTAAAGTAGTTCTTGAAGATTTGCTTGGTACTGATGGGAGTACGCAGACAAAAAATATAGTAGGAGCCGATACCACTAAGATAAACGATACCGTAGAATCGACTCCTATGGAACCACCGCAGGTTCGTCGCAGTGGGAGGATCACAAGTGCTCCTGATAGATACATTGGAGAAGCCTTTATGGTAGATCCAGAGTTTCAAGAGGATGATCCTCTGAACTATGATGAAGCGATGGTATCCTCTGACCATGCAGCATGGCAGGAAACCATGGAGGCAGAACTAACATTGATGTCCCAAAATTCGGTCAGGACACTTGTAACACCACCTCACAATATTACACCTGTTGGGTGTAAGTGGGTGTACAAAAGAAAAAGAGGTCCGGATGGTACCGTTGAGACTTACAAAGCTAGATTAGTCGCTAAGGGTTACACTCAGCGAGAAGGGATCGACTATGACGAAATCTTTTCGCCAGTGGCTATGCTTAAGTCTATCCGGATCCTCTTGTCCATTGCAGCCCATTATGATTGGGAGATCTGGCAAATGGACGTCAAGACCGTATTCCTCAACGGGGATTTGGAATAAGACATCTACATGTCTCAGCCTCCAGGCTTTGTCGCAAAAGGTCAGGAAGGTCTGGTGTGCAAGTTGCAAAGGTCCATTTATGGACTGAAGCAAGCATCCAGAAGTTGGAACATGCGTTTTGATCAGGCTATCCAGTCTTATGAATTTGAACAGAACGTGGATGAACCATATGTTTATAAAAGGAGCGTGGACGATATCCTGCTCATCGGAAACGATGTTGGAACATTGTCTACAGTGAAGGTGTGGTTATCCTCTCAATTTGACATGAAAGACCTAGGTGAAGCGAGTTATGTTCTGGGGATCAAGGTAACTCGAGATCGCCAGAACAAGATTCTCTCGCTGTCACAGTCAGCCTACATAGATACTATCTTGGTCAGATTCAGTATGCACAACTCCAAGAAGGGACTGGTTCTATTCAGACATGGAATAAAGTTGTCCAAGTATCAGGGTCCTAAGACTCCTAAGGAGAGGGTAGGGATACAGAAGATACCTTATGCTTCGGCTGTAGGGAGTCTGATGTATGCCATGCAGTGCACGAGACCAGATATATGCTACGCAGTAGGCATGATGGGCAGGTATCAGTCAAATCCGGGTCCAGGGCACTGGACTGCTGTGAAAATTGTACTCAAGTATCTCCGTAGGACGAGAGATTTTGAGTTAGTTTACTCTTCACATGAACTGATGCCGATTGGATATACGGATTCTGACTTTGTGTCAGATCCGGAATCCAGGAGATCGATGTTAGGGTTTGTATTTTCATTAGGAGGAGGAGCTGTCAGTTGGAGGAGCGTGAAGCAGGGATGCATCGCGGATTCGACGACAGAGGCTGAGTACGTTGCGGCGTGCGAAGCAACTAAAGAGGCGGTATGGCTCAAGAAGTTCCTCACAGACTTAGGATGCATACCGGGAGCTCAAGATCCTATTGTCCTTTACTACGACAATAGTGGAGCGGTAGCACAATCCAAGGAGCCAAGATATCACCAGAAGTTCAAGCATATCGAGCAGAAATACTACATTATCCGAGACTTGCAGAAGCGAGGGGAGGTAGCAGTGACTCAGGTGGCATCTGCAGATAACATGGCGGACCCTTTCATAAAGGCGTTACCGACCAAGGCTTTTGAGAAGCATGTGTATGCCATGGGAGTTAAGACTGTTGCTCCCCGCTAGGCCAAGTGGGAGATTGTTGTAGCTCGTGTGTCCTTAGCGTGGATTTCCTGTATTAACATTAATAAAGATGACTTTGGTTATTGCTTTAATTAGAATACTACTCTGGTATATGATAATACTCATATAATAAAAGGATCCTAGGGAACATACTAGGCCACTAAGGCACATGGAGGATCCATGCTTGGGAGACCTAGTGGACCAGTTCTGTGTAGACCTAAAACTAGTTCACAGCTTAAGTGATGCCGGTCGCTTCACTGAGAACAAGCTATTGGCAGGTAGAGAATGTGGTGAAGTCTCCACCACAGGAACGTGGGATTCCCATTCACCTGACCAAGCACGATGATCGTGTTGAACAGGAACCAAGATGGTGCACAGTTCAGTGATTCAGACACTGGTGCAGAAACCGTCTTACTACTGTAGATAATCCGTCCTTAACCCTGAGGGACCATGTTCACTGGGCCAACCAGTTATGTGGTGCTTTGATGTGCCAACGTGTGCGGACCTTCCATAGTCCAATACCACGGTACATTGGGTTACCCGGCTGGCGCTTGAGTGACATGTAATCCCTACAGGTTATCCGACGTCCAGTGTTAGATGGGTGCGGTTTGATGAGTCAATCTGTCCACACAGTTAACCCAGGCCTAGTGGTTGTCAGTATGACTGACGATGTTCCGGTTGCTAGGCATAGCACCGGAAGGTGTGTGGTGTTATAGATGATAAGTCATCAAACCCTAGTCAGATGATCAATCGGGATCTGACGGTGCTCCCCACCGCCCGAGTCGTATCATGGCACTAGTAATATGAGGGACTAAGGATTATCGGAGTATAGTAGAGAATAGGGTTACGAGGTAGTAACATAAGGTTAGGATCACTAGAGTTCAACTCGCATCGCACTCTGGGTGGCTACACGGGTTAATCGGATTAGGGCTGATTAACGGAACTTTCGGTGTGTCACCGGAATAATTAATCAGGGATTCGGTTGGAGCTAGAGATCCCGAACCCTGAAGGTTCCACCCTGTCGTTGCGTATAGGAATTGTTCCCCGACCTAGTTGGATATGTTGGATGCGAAGTAGCACGATGGAGCGCAAGCCCGGAGCCAAAGAACCTAATTCACTTGTGTTACGGGCCGTAGGGGTATTTTGGTAAATATTGAAATATGGCTCAGAACATATTGAATATGGATCTTAGAATGAGCGGAATAATTCCAGGAGCTCATAGGCACTGACGAAACTTGATTCCGAGTAGCGCACCTCACTCAGTCTCACTTTCAGTTTTCCACTTTTTGTGAAGGGCGTTTTCGTCCGGACTTCACGATAGACACCCGGAAGACCTAAATCCGATCCCCCCTTGTCCCTATCCATCTAGGGGCCGGCCCTAGGCTCCTTGGAGACATGGGAGACTGGCCCTATAAAGAGAATAGGGAGAGGAGGGGCCGGCCTAATGGCTCCCTCTCCTCAGAAAATCCGAACCCCCCTCTGTGCACCTCCTTTGTGGTTTCGACCAAGGAAAAGAGAGGAAGAAGAAGGGAGAAGGAAGAGAAAGGAAGGAGAAGGAAGAAAGGAGAAAGAGGAGGAGAAAATCTCGTGGTTCACCATCGTCTTCGCAACGGATTCCTCCGTCGGCTTGAAATCCTTGCACTCAGAGATGGGATTTCGAGGATTATTCAATTCGCAAAGGACAAGGTGCTATCCGACAGTTTCCCTTGCGATTCAAGTGCGATTCTACATCGTTCCGTTTTCTCCGGATCATAGATCCATAAGGTATAATGAAACTAAACATCTAAGTAGATGCATTCCTGTCTTCCGTAGAACGTAGTATGCCTCTAGGGTGTCCGCATATATGCTAAGATCGTAGATTTGCATGTAGATTGTTTTGTATCACGAATTATAATGAAACATACACCGTATGATCTTCGAATCTTTCTTTTGCTTCCGCTACGACTCTGATTAGCGGAACCCAATTCGAACAATTGATATCAGAGCACGCTTTGGTGTATATTTTATGTATGAATTCGTGAAAACATCATGTGAATATATGATGGCATATGTTTACGTCGGGATTCGGCGTAGATCATGCATATGGATTGTGCTATGTATCGTCTTTTTTATAGGTGCCGCGCTGAATAGTAATCTGTGATTGCATGCATCCGGGGGTCGGACCCCGGATTTTATTTTGCATTGATTATTATTGTGGATTTGTAAGGCTCTAGATGGGTGAGGGTGGGGGTTGACCATCCTCGGTTCCCTGGCCATGTTTCTAGGATTGTCTTCTTTACTTTCTAGCGAAATTGTACACGAACGAGCACTTGCTCGGAGCGTGTTAGTTTTTCGGTCACAGGAAGAAAGAGATGATGCTACATCCACGGTTCGGGCAAGCGGTACCATGGTGTGCAAAGACCCGGTGAAAGCGAGCACGTTGGCGATGAAGGGGATCATCGTCAGAGATCGTGCAGAATGGAAGAGCAGGATATCTTGGCTGTGCTATTCAGGTTCAGGGGTCGGACCCTGGACTTGATTCAGTTTGGATGCTTTCTCTGTTGTTTCTCTTTATTCAGTATTTAGAGAACCCCGATGATAATGTGATTATCATTCTTGCTTGTGAGTTTGTCTCTAGATCAGGCTTAGGGTTAGTACTAAAATTATGGATTCATCGGTGTCTCTATATGCTTCTCGGTGGCTAGCTAAAAGGAAAGATGGTAACCGCCCTCGTGGTAGTTCAGGTAGCCAAGTACTGTGCACCGAGATAGACGCAGTGTTAGATTTATTTAGAGATAATTAACTAATGTCTCCATAAGAAGTATGATAACCCTAGTGGGATGCCCTTTCCCCACGTGGTCCTAGCGACCAAGTTAGGTTAGAATTTCACTGTGTGATATCCATTTCTAGATGACGTTTGATGATAGTATGAACTCATCACGATTTGGTTATGCCACCATTAGGTTGAGGTCTGGCGGAGGTTGTCGGATGTCCCTATTTGGCCAGCATCGAAACCTGTAATGAGATGAGGTCTACTATGACATCAGGCATCAAATTGTGAACGAGGCATCATCGTAGTGGGAGTCCTTTCCACGTTGACCTTAGGCTAGGCTCCAGATCTTAGGATTATGGGCAAACTAGTAAAGTATCGGGATCCTTGGAATCTATGTAATGTGATCCTTGTAAGAAAGGCGAAAGCTAAGTATTCAAGGTAGGGACTATGATATTTTCCGAGGATACTAATGCTTTGCAGGAGGGTTTGTAATCCTAGTGGGAGCACGGTAGACCAGGGTCTATGTCTAGGAGGTCGTGACCATTCTAGATATGCATAAAATCTCATAAAGAAGGGATGTGTAAGAGGTTCCCTCCAAAGGGGAGCCCCTGGCCTCCACAATCAACCGGCTAAGGATCTGGGTGGGAGGTACGCAGTTCGATATTCCCACCGGGTGAGAGCTGTGTTTCCTTCCATGCTGGTTCGCCTAGTGGTTTTCTTCGGGACATAGAGGATGCCGGTGGCAGTGGGTGACGGTTTTATCCTGTACCGCGGGAGCCTATGAACCCCCCTGCCGACACCACCTAGATTTGTGGGAAGCATCTGAAAGCTTGTGTGAAGCCGCTGTTGCTGCGCACGCGGGTCACATAAAGCTGGCCAAAAGGAGACTGGGAGGTCTTTCAGTTTACCATGGATAATTCTGATAAAGATTGGGTCATAAAAACCCCGTTGGCAGAAGCGGTTGCATGCTCTCACCGAGATGCTGTCTCCAATTCAGGGCCGATAGTCTCAGTGCTCCAGCCAAGGGAATTTAGATTCCTGGATGTCTACACTTGAGGTGGTAAAGACATAGCAGCTGGAGTAGACATTATTTATTTCTAAATTCCATGAAATAGATTGTAGTAGACCCTAACTATTGCTTTAAACCATTGTTTACAGAAATCATAACCAAGCTCGACCCCCTTGCCTCCATACTTAATGATAACAAACTTACGAGACCAAACTACGAGGACTGGAAGCATAACCTGATGCTCATCCTAAGGGTTGGCAAACACACAATTGCCCTAAGTACCCCTCAACCGGCCATGCCGGGACCAGATGCAACTCAGGCCCAGTTAAAGGAATAGAAAGACTGGCTAGATGCTGATGAGATGTGCAAGTACTACATAGTGGCATCCTTGCAGACCGTCCTTCAGAAGCAAGTCGAAGACATGGCCTTTGCTTCAGACATGATGCTCTACCTATAGGAAATATTCAAGGGTCGTAGTCGGGTAACTCGTTACCTGACCATCAAGAAATTAGTGTCCACGAAGATGGCAGAGGGGACTTTAGTTCGGGATCATATGCTGAAATTGTTTGGCTATGTGAACGAGCATGGTTCCTTCGATGTCATCTTGGATGCAGAGATCCAGACCGACATTTTCCTCACGTCTCTGTCAGGAGCATTTGAGGGCTTCGTTACCAACTTCAACCTTAACCGGTTGGAGATATCTAACGCAGAGCTCCTAGCGGCGCTCCAGGCGGCAGAGGACGGGATGAAGGCAGGAGCCCAATCCCTGAACGTAGAGCGGAATTCTTCTTTTAAAGCCAAGGGCAAGTTTCAGAAAAGAAAGTCTAAGAAGCCCGTGAAGATGGGCCAGGTGCAGTTGCAAGTTCCTAAGCAGAATGGTCCGGCGAAGCCCAAAGGAAAATGTTTCCGATACGGTAAGAAGGGGCACTGGAAGGGTGACTGCCGTGCGACTCCCAAGAACTGAGACAGGTATATCTCAAATCCACATAGTGGAATCCCTTGTAGCATTCAGTTGTTCTCCAGTTTCATAGATTATGGATTCTGGTTCCACTATCATGCTTGCAATAATTTACAAGGGTTCAAGGAGACAAAAAAACTGGGTGAATGAGAGATAATCCTAAGCATGGGAACTGAGGTCGTGGTAGAGGCTGAAGCAGTTGGAGATGTCATCTTCCAGTTCCTTGATGAAAGAAGTTTATTACTTAGAGACATACTTTATGTACCGTCCTTGAGACGTAATTTAATTTCTGTTTCCTTATTGAATAATGAAGGTTTTTCAGTTTTATTTGATGCTTCATGTGTGTCAATTAAATTGAATGGTTCCTTTGTTTGTAAGGGAAAGATACAGAATTGTCTCTATGTAATTAACTCCAATCATAAGCAGGATAAGCATCTAAGGCTTGGACACATAGCCTCAGACATGATTCACAGGTTGGTTAAGGTAGGACTCTTAAGTCCTGATATTTCAGAAAGGCTACCGACGTGTGAGTCTTGCCTGGAAGGCAAGATGACTAAAATGTCTTTCCGAGCCAAAGGTAGCAGATCTAAGGAGGTATTGGAGTTGGTACACACTGATGTATATGGGCCCATAAGTGTCTGTGCTATAGGAGGCTTCGAGTATTTTATCACCTTCACGGATGATCACTCGAGGTTTGGATACATATACCTAATGCGACGGAAGTCTGAATCCTTTGATAAGTTCAAGGAGTTTAGAGCTGAAGCAGAAAAGCAGACTGGTAAAAGTATCAAGTCTCTTCGATCGGATCGAGGAGGCGAATACATATCGGATGAATTTATAGGGTACCTGCGTGAGCATGGGATCGTATCCCAGTTGACTGCACCAGGGACACCATAACAAAACGGTGTATCTGAGAGGAGAAACCAAACTTTGTTAGACATGGTTCGGACTATGATGAGTTATGCAACATTGCTACCTAGTTTTTGGGGATATGCCCTAGAGACGGCAGCATATACTTTGAACTTTGTTCCATCAAAGTCAGTACCCCTAACTCCTTGGGAGCTGTGGTTAAAACGAAAGCCAAGCCTACAGCACTTTAGGATTTGGGGTTGTCCAGCACATGTGCGGAAGGACAAGCGAGATAAGATGGAGTCAAAAACTAAGGTATGTCTGTTCGTTGGGTATCCAAAAGGGACAAAGGGTGGTCTATTTTATGATCCTGAGGATATAAAGGTTGTCGTCTCGACGAACGCCGTATTCCTGGAGCATGATTATTTAATAGACTATAAGCCCACCAGTAAAGTAGTTCTTGAAGAATTGCTTGGTACTGATGGGAGTACGCAGACAGAAAACGTAGTGGGAGCCGATACCACTAAGATAAACGATACTGTAGAATCGACTCCTATGGAACCACCGCAGGTTCGTCGCAGTGGGAGGACCACAAGTGCTCCTGATAGATACATTGGAGAAGCCTTTATGGTAGATCCAGAGTTTCAGGAGGATGATCCTCTGAACTATGATGAAGCGATGGTATCCTCTGACCATGCAGCATGGCAGGAAGCCATAGAGGCAGAACTGACATCGATGTCCCAAAATTCGGTCTGGATACTTGTAACACCACCTCACAACATTAAACCTGTTGGGTGTAAGTGGGTGTACAAAAAGAAAAGAGGTCCGGATGGTACCGTTGAGACTTACAAAGCTAGATTAGTCGCTAAGGGTTACACCCAGCGAGATGTTAGAACTGGTGAGGTCTATAGCTCGTAAAAACCTATAGTTTAGCTATGTATGGTTGATAGTATAGGAATGCATATTGGTACATACCTTAGTACGTGTTCTGATTACAGAACAGAGAGACATGGCTACATGGTAATCCACTTGAGTGGGAGACTCAAGGGACTGGTCCCATGTAACCTAAATACGTTCGCAGCTCTGATAAGGGTTGGTCGCCCTATCAGGATAAGCTGTTGGGATGACAGAGCATGGGTGTCTCCACCACGGTCATTATCAGGCACAGTGTCTGTGGCCGAACGGAACCAACACGGTACACAGATCGGTGAGCAGACACCGGTGCACTAAACCATGTTTCTGCTTAGGGTAAAATGGTCCTAAACCCTGAGGAACCGTGTCTAGTGGACTAACCAGTTGTGTGGTGCTTTGGTGCACCAATGTGTGAGGATCCGGATGCAGTGATCTAAAACCACGGTGTACTGGGTTACCCGGCTGGCGTTGCATCAGCGTGTCACTCCTGCAGGCTATCCACACCCCTAACGGGAGGTGCGTTCCTTGGTCTGACCTACGTCGTATTAAACCCTGGCCAGGTGGTCATCAGTTTGACTGATGACGGATCCGGTTGCTCGTTAGAGTAATCGGAGGTACGATATATATGGTCAACCTGGAAGGAACCGAGTCATATAAGTACTCAAGTCTGACGGTATTCTCCACCGCTCGAGTTGTGTCATGGCACCAAGTGGAGGGACAGCGGGTTTACCATACTAAGCAAAGAGCAGGGGTATGAGGGAGAACATAGTAAGTCTGGGGGAATTGGAATGTAGCCTGTGTCGCACTCTGGGTGGCTACGCAGGTTAACTCGGACTCAGAGGATTGATGGTACACTCGGGTAGTGTGTCGATCGAGTCTGAGTTGAAAGCCATGAACCCTGGTCCCTGAAGGTTCCACCTTATCGACATTATATACGGTTCTTATACCATCTCGTCGAAACACAGAATGTAGTTAGAGGAAGCGAGAAGTCCAAGCCTACGCTTCGTGAGTGCTTCGCACTAGTGCACGGTAGATGCGTAGCTACGTATGTGCACTAAGGGGAAACCCTAGGTTAGTGCAGAGACGCATGTAGCGATTCCTTGTCATAAGTGGACTTTGCCACATGGGTGCAATGCACCGGGATATGTTGCGAATTGACTAGTTGACTTCACTAGGGGCACCCTACGGGAACCTCAGAGAATAGTGAAATCACTAGTGCACTTCACTTATATGTGCCTAGCAAAGTCTCGTACACGAGGAACGGCCAACTAGTGACATAAGGGCGTTTTGGTCATACCATACGCCACTATGCACTAAGGGGGCCGGCCCTAAGTGTTGAGAGACTGGTCAAGGCTGGCCCTATTAGTTTCAGGAGGTTGTTGCCTCCGATGAAAGGGCCGATCATGAGGCACAGAAAACGGGCTGGTTTTGACCGTTTTCGAAAACAAGGAAAAGATAGAGATAAAAGAAGAGATATATAGGGAGAGGTTTGAATCAGTCAATCTTATCCGCTAGGCTTATCCGTAAGGATAAGGCCAGCCCTATATAAGGCATAGGGAGAGAGGGGGGACGAAATTAATGAGCCATGCAAGCCCTAGGGCCGACCCAAGCCATGGGGGAAACCCTAGCCACCCCCTCTCCTCTCTTCGCATCTCCTCTCTCGTCTCTCTCTCCCTCGCTTGCGCCATTGGATGGCGACTCGTCTTCCTCACGTGGTGTTTCGTAGAAGGAGAAGGCTCATCGTATGGAGGCACTCAGAGATCCATCGACGAGGTGTCGTGTATCGTGTGAGATCGGGTGAACTAGAAGGCGTCCCCCGCAACCTTTTACTGTCCAGAATCTGCACAGAAAATCATCGTTGTTTCTGTGATTCCGGGAGCTACAAAAGTCCAAATGACGTGAAACTTATTGCAAAAGTTGGGTCTCGAAGTTGCCTACCTGCAGTCCAAATTTCTGCCCAATCAGAGTTCGGAGAAAAAAGTTATGGCCGTCGTACCGAAGCTATATCGAGCAGATCCGTAGCCCGTCTCCATCAACAAAGAAGAAATTTGTCGCGGTGAAAGATTCCGCACGCAGGTATGATCTCTAACAAGTAGATCTAACATAATTAGAACATGCATACATGCTAGATTGTTCTTTTGCGTTAGATCGTCGTTAGGGGTTCGCGTAGTTGCCATGCTAGATTCATACACGCATATGTAGAACGTTTCACTAAAAATTTTGATATGTAACGCACACCGCTCACGGTCCTCGGACCTTCACTTTGCTTCCGCTGCGGGCCTCTACCATGGATTTATTTCCAACAATTGGTATCAGAGCCCACTAGTGGTGTGTGTTTCATGTTTTTCATGAAACTGTCTTGTGCGCGCATGAATAGTATGTGCCGCCATCGGGGTTCTACGAGTAGATCATGCATAGTATATTTTTGTGTGTTCTATGAATCGTTCTTGCAGGGCGCCGCTTCTAAAATTATTCTGGATATGTGATTGCTTGCTACCGGGGGTCGGACCCCCTGTTAGCGATTTTGTCTAGATATTTTTTCTTCTGTGTGTGGATAGATTTTAGAGCCATAGTCGAGCAAGAGGTGAAGATTTACCACCCTTGATTCCCAGGCTTTTTGCTAGGTTTGTTTTCCTTTTCGTTCTAGGAAATTGTGTACGAGCGAGCACTTGCTCGAAGCGTACTAGAGCTTTTTCGGTTACAGATTGAAGTGGAGGACTTACCGTGGAGATCCACCACCGGGAGGATGAGCGGAACCTTGGAGGATGATAGCGATCCGGCGAAGCATACACGATGACGTCAAAGGGCGAAAGCGTCAGGAGATCGTATACAGAGGCTTGCACCGGATCGAGGAACCTTGCGAAGGAGACAGAGAGCCTGCGTTGTGCCAGTCAGGTTCAGGGGTCGGACCCTGAACTTGATTCAGTTGTGTGCTTGTTTCTTTCAGTAGTTCTTTATATTTCTGTAGAGAACCCTGATGCGATAATTTAATTATCTATGTTAGAGGGATGCCCTTTCCCCTCGGGTCCTAGCGACCTTATTAGGATAGGATTCCACTAGTGACGCCTATTATTTAATTGACCCTTGATGATAGCATGAATTTCTCACATTTGGTTATGCCCCCATTAGGTCAACACCCGATGAGTCGGGTGTGCCTATTTGGCAAGAATCGAAACCTAGAATGAGTTGGAATTCTACTATGACATCATTCGTCAAATTTATAAGCAAGGCGCCATGGTAGTGGAAGACCTTTCCTGTCAGTCTGACCTTAGGCTAGGCTCCAGGGCATTAGCGTAATAGCCAAGTTTGCAAAGCATCGATGTTCTTGGGATATATAATGTGACCCTTGAGTGGAGAAATCCACTCGAGGCGGACTATGATATTCCGAGATCGATTAATGCTTCGCAAAAGGCTTGAAACGCTAGTGGGAGCACGGTATGACCAGGGTCTAGTGTATAGGTTATCGTGACCTTAGTGTACACTCATACTTGCATTAAATAACCCTCAACTATAATAAGGGATGTGTAAGAGGACTCGTCGAGATCCTCTGGCCTCCACAACCAACTGCTTTGTGTCTGGGTGGAAGGGCGTAGCTCGATCGACACCCCCTAGGGTGAGGGTTATGTTTTTCCATGCCAGATAACTTAGCGGTCTCCTTCAGGATATGGCGGTTACGGGGCCAGGAGAGAAGGGCTTTTTATCCCACCCTAGTGGGGGCCGCATGACCTCCCGTGCCGTAATTGCTTAGTCTTGTGGGTAAGCATCCGAAGTGGACGTGAGGCATCTGTTGCTTGCACAATGGGGATCACGTGGCACTGGCCAGAATGACAACCATGGTCCATCAAAGCCCTTAGTTGGCAGATTTGGATAGGGTCAAGGAAAGACCCGTGTAAGCGGATTGACGTTGCATGATGCCCCCTAGGGCAGGTGTAGTCGATTCCGAGATCTTACATACATGGTTAATTAATCCATAGAGGTGTCTTCGCTGTGAGGGTAGCGCTGACATTTGGATATAATTAGCTTATTTTAAAAATCCATAAAATAAGTTATTTTGCATTCGTTTTCATTCAACCATATAGTTCCCCTATCCGCTATCCTATAAGAGAACCAGTTATCGGGTCTCTAACTATGTAGAGCAGAAGCGCTATCTTTAGCTTATGCTTAGGGTAATAAACGTACATTGGCTTCCAATTTAAGTATCCCTGTATTAGACCTAATATGTCCAGATATCACTAGGGCACTAACTAGGGCATATGAAGACTGGTGAGAGTCTAAGGAGATGTGGAAGTGCTATGTTATAGCAGACTTGCGGACAACTCTTTAGAAGCGAGTCAGAGATATGCCGGGTCTTCTCTAATTAAGTTTTACTTGCATTAGATGTCTGGAAGGCGAAGTCAGTCGACTCATCGTTTTTCCACTAAGATACTTGTCGGTACCGAGATGTCTGAGGGTATGCTTGTTTGCGAACACATCTTTGAGTTCCAGATCGAACTAGATTCCAAAGACATAGTACCGGATGACGAGGTGGTGGAAGACGTCTGTCTTGCATCCTTGTCTGGAACCTTCGAAGGCGTTATCAGAGACTTTAGCGTTAACAAGTTAGAGATGATAAACGCATAACTTCTAAGGAGATTTCCAAGAGACAAAGGATGAGATCAAGATTAAAGGCAATGTCTTTAGTGCTTAACCTAGGTCTTCTTTAGAAGAACCTAAGGGAATAACTTATAAGAGATCGAAAACTATTCTAGTGCAAAAACTGATGTGGAATCCTAAGTCTGGTAACGCCAAGGACGGAAGAGTTTCTGTTTTAGCAAGTATAGGGGGTATTTGAAGATTGAGTATGGCCTCAGGATGTTAGGATTTGAGTCGCTATCAAGTAGCAGTTCTTATGCTTCTTAGAATGTAGACTTCGGGTCTATAGAGATTCAAGGAAAGCAGAAGGCTACTTTATAGTGAAGTAATCCTAACATAGGTACTGATGCCATAAGCCGCTGCGGAAGCTGTTAGATATGAATATCTTAGTTTTTCCGAAATACAGATTTTGTTTTTTAGAGATGTAGTTCTGTTTCCTCCTTAGTAAATAAAGTTTTTTAGTTTTAGACAGCACCGTATGTGTGTATCTTAAACTGAAAAGATAGCTTCAGTACTAGAGGAATATATCAGAATAATCTCTTTAAATTTAATCTTAATTCGGAAATAGATTTCATGACAGCTGCAGCATCAAATTTAAATTCATCTAAATCCTTCGGAGAATCTATCCCATTTGTGATCCCTCAGATTTAGATATTTTGCCTCAGATAAATTCAGATGTGACAGAAGGCCGAGTTTCTGTTCACAGAATCATCGGAGATCCTTCTAACCTATGAGTGTAATCTGGAAGGCAGAATAACTAAAAGGGCCATAAAGGTATGGGAGTTAGTTAATTTTGACGTCTATGGTTCCAAGAGCGTCCAGACGATAGGAGTCTCTTCGATTTAATCGAGGGAATGAGAACCTATCGGATGGGTTCCATAGGATCCTGAAGGAGCATGGGATTATTTCCCAGTTAAATGCTCCTAGGATGAAACGTCAGAATGAAGTCTCCGAGAGAAGGAATCGGACCCTGTTTGACATGGTCCGTAGTATGATGAATATTGCCAAATGTACTACCCACCCTTTGGTGGGGTTGTACCTTAAAACAGTAGCTTATATCTGAAACTCTCTCTCATCTAGATCAGTGCCTCAGACCTATAGAGAGCTATGGTCTAAGCGAAAGCTGACACTATAGAGTCTCGAGATATAGGGTTGTCCTGCACTTGTGCAAAAGGACAAGAGGGATGAGATGGAGATGTAGTTCCAGGTATATCTGTTTGTAGGTTACCCTTAGGAGGCATAAGGTGGACTGTTCTATGATCTTGAGGTTTGGAAAGTAATCGTTTCTACGAATACCATCTACCTAGACCAGGATTATATTATAGACCATAAGTTTACCGGTAAGGTAGTTCTGGGTGAACTACTGGGTACTGGTAGAGAGTGCGCATCTGAAAACGTAGTGGGAGTAGATGATACAAGAAACTAGTATACCAGACACTGTAGAAACAATTCACTTTTGTACCACCACCACTTCGTCGTTGTGGGACCATCAGAGCTCCTGAAAGATACTATGGAGAAACTTCGATAGTTAATCCAGAGTTTCAGGAGGATGATCCCTAGAGCTACGAAGAAGTAGTAGGAGCTTCCTTTGTACCACCACCACCTCGTCGTTGTGGGACCATCAGAGCTCCTAAAAGATACTATAGAGAAACTTTGATAGTTAATCCAGAGTTTCAGGAGGATGATCCCTAGAGCTATGAAGAAGTAGTGGGAGCTTCCGACAGCTCTGATTGATAAAAGACCATGGAGGCAAATTTGCATCAATGTCCCTTGGAACAGTCTTGACACTTATAGCACTATCACCCTTCGGGGTGTAGGAGGTGTATAAGAAGAGCACCCGATTAAGACTTAAGTAGCTAGATTAGTTGCCAAAGGAGAAGGGATTTACTACGTCAAAACCATCTCACTAGTAGCTATGCCTAAGTCTATTTCGGATCCTCTTAATCCATCGCAGCCAATTATAATTGGAAGATCTGGTTGATGGATGTCAAGACAGTTATTCCCTAATGGGAATTTGAAAAGGACATATGGATGATGTACCCTCAGGCTTTGTGTCAGTAGGTTAGGAAGATTTGGAATGCAAGTTGCAACGATCCATTTATGGACTGATGCAAGCATCCAGGTTGGAATATCTATTTTGATCAAGGGAATCCGCTCACACGGATTTGATCAGAATGAGGATAAACCAAGTTGGTACAAAAAAGGTGAAATAGCTACAAGGGTGTATATAGTACTTTACGTTAACGATATTCTACTGATTGAAAATGACGTAAGAATATTATTTACGGTAAATGTTTGTAGTCATCACAATTCGATGTGAAAGACCCTAGTGAGGCGAGTTATGCTCTGGGAATCAAGGTAACTCGAGACAACCAGAGCAAGATTCTCTTGCTGTCATAGGCTACGCATGAAGATAAGATTCTAGCCAGATTCGTTTTACGAGGCTAGATATCTATTGCGCAGCAGGAAGATGGGTCGGTTTCAGTCGAACCCGGGTCCAGATCTTTGGACCGATGTGAAGGGTATACTCAGAAATCCTCGTTAAGTAAGGATTGTGAGTTAGCTTGCACTTCACAGGTCCTGATATCGATTGGACACACAGGATCTGACTTTAGTGTCAGATGCGTGTTCCAGAGAATCGATTTCAGGGATTATTTTTATCTTGGGATTAGAAGCAGTAGTTGGTAGAGTGTGAAGCAAGAGTGAATCACAGACTCTACCACAGAGGCTTAGCACGTTGTTGCGTGCGAAGTAGTATATCAGGTGGTAAGGCTTAGGAAGTTCTTAGAGAACTTGGGACGCGTACCAAAGGCTCAGTTATCTGTTGTTACAACAGAAGAGCGGTAAGCAAGGTCCAAGGAGACTAGGCACCGCCATGAGGGGAAACCCATCAAGTACAAACTCCACTTGATCTGACAGTTATAGGAGGAAATGCAAGTAGCGGTACTGAGGTGGAATCTACAGACAATGTTGCCAATTCCTTTAGGGAATTACTGCAAAGGCTTTTGGGCAGCATGTAGAAGCTACAGAGCTCAACACCGTTATTCCTCGTTAGACCTAGTGGGAGATTGTTAGAACTGGTGAGGTCTATAGCTCGTAAAAACCTATAGTTTAGCTATGTATGGTTGCTAGTATAGGAATGCATATTGGTACGTAGCTTAGTACGTGTTCTGATTACAGAACAGAGAGCCATGGCTACATGGTAATCCACTTGAGTGGGAGACTCAAGGGACTGGTCCCATGTAACCTAAATACGTTCGCAGCTCTGATAAGAGTTGGTCGCCCTATCAGGATAAGCTGTTGGGATGATAGAGCGTGGGTGTCTCTACCACGGTCATTACCAGGCACAGTGTCTGTGGCCGAACGGAACCAACACGGTACACAGATCGGTGAGCAGACACCGGTGCACTAAACCGTGTTTCTACTTAGGGTAAAACGGTCCTAAACCCTGAGGAACCATATCTGGTGGACTAACCAGTTGTGTGGTGCTTTGGCGCACCAATGTGTGAGGATCCGGATGCAGTGATCCAAAACCACGGTGTACTGGGTTACCTGACTGGCGTTGCATCAGCGTGTCACTCCTGCAGGCTATCCACACCCCTAACGGGAGGTGCGTTTCTTGGTCTGACCTACATCGTATTAAACCCTAGCCAGGTGGTCATCAGTTTGACTGGTGACGGATCCGGTTGCTCGTTAGAGTAATCAGAGATACGATGTATATGGTCAATCTGGAAGGAACCGAGTCATATGAGTACTCGAGTCTGACGGTATTCTCCACCGCTCGAGTTGCGTCATGGCACCAAGTGGAGGGACAGCGGGTTTACCATACTAAGCGGAGAGCAGGGGTATGAGGGAGAACATAGTAAGTCTGGGGGAATTGGAATGCAGCCTGCGTCGCACTCTGGGTGGCTACGCAGGTTAACTCGGACTCAGAGAATCGATGGTACACTCGGGTAGTGTGTCGATCGAGTCTGAGTTGGAAGCCATGAACCCTGGTCCCTGAAGGTTCCACCTTATCGACATTATGTACGGTTCTTATACCATCTCGTCAAAACATAGAACGTAGTTAGAGGAAGCGAGAAGTCCAAGCCTACGCTCCGTGAGTGCTTCGCACTAGTGCACGGTAGATGCGTAGCTACGTGTGTGCACTAAGGGGAAACCCTAGGTTAGTGCAGAGACGCATGTAGCGATTCCTTGTCATAAGTGGACTTTGCCACATGGGTGCAATACACCGGGATATGTTGCGAGTTGACTAGTTGACTTCACTAGGGGCACCCTACGGGAACCTCAGAGAATAGTGAAATCACTGGTGCACTTCACTTATATGTGCCTAGCAAAGTCTCGTACACGAGGAACGACCAACTAGTGACATAAGGGCGTTTTGGCCATACCATGCGCCACTATGCACTAAGGGGGCCAGCCCTAAGTGTTGAGAGACTGGTCAAGGCTGGCCCTATTAGTTTCAGGAGGTTGTTGCCTCCGATGAAAGGGCCGATCATGAGGCGCAGAAAACAGGCTGGTTTTGACCGTTTTCGAAAACAAGGAAAAGATAGAGATAAAAGAAGAGATATATAGGGAGAGGTTTGAATCAGTCAATCCTATCCGCTAGGCTTATCCGTAAGGATAAGGCCGGCCCTATATAAGGCATATGGAGAGAGGGGGGGACGAAATTAATGAGCCATGCAAGCCCTAGGGCCGGCCCAAGCCATGGGGGAAACCCTAGCCACCCCCTCTCCTCTCTTCGCATCTCCTCTCTCGTCTCTCTCTCCCTCGCTTGCGCCATTGGATGGCGACTCGTCTTCCTCACGTGGTGTTTCGTAGAAGGAGAAGGCTCATCGTATGGAGGCACTCAGAGATCCATCGACGAGGTGTCGTGCATCGTGTGAGATCGGGTGAACTAGAAGGCGTCCCCCGCAACCTTTTGCTGTCCAGAATCTGCACAGAAAATCAGCGTTGTTTCTGTGATTTCGAGAGCTACAGAAGTCTAAATGACGTGAAACTTGTTGTAAAAGTTGCGTCTCGAAGTTGGCTACCTGTAGTCCAAATTTCAGCCTAATCGAAGTTTGGAGCAAAAAATTATGGCCGTCACACCGAAACTATGTCGAGCAGATCCGTAGCCGGCCCGTCTCCATCAACAAAGAAGAAATTTGTCGCGGTGAAAGATTCCGCACACAGGTATGATCTCTAACAAGTAGATCTAACATAATTAGAACATGCATTCATGCTAGATTGTTCTTTCGCGTTAGATCGTCGTTAGGGGTTCGCGTAGTTGCCATGCTAGATTCATACACGCATATGTAGAACGTTTCGATGAAAATTTTGATATGTAACGCACACCGCTCACGGTCCTCGGACCTTTACTTTGCTTCCGCTGCGGGCCTCTACCATGGATTTATTTCCAACACGAGAAGGGATCGACTATGACGAAACCTTTTCGCCAGTGGCTATGCTTAAGTCTATCCGGATCCTCTTGTCCATTGCAGCCCATTATGATTGGGAGATCTGGCAAATGGACGTCAAGACCGCATTCCTCAATGGGGATTTGGAAGAAGACATCTACATGTCTCAGCCTCCAGGCTTTGTCGTAAAAGGTCAGGAAGGTCTGGTGTGCAAGTTGCAAAGGTCCATTTATGGACTGAAGCAAGCATCCAGAAGTTGGAACATGCGTTTTGATCAGGCTATCCAGTCTTATGGATTTGAACAGAACGTGGATGAACCATGTGTTTATAAAAGGAGCGATAAGACTGCAGTAGTTTTTCTAGTGCTTTACGTGGACGATATCCTGCTCATCGAAAATGATATTGGAACGTTGCCTACAGTGAAGGTGTGGTTATCCTCTCAATTTGACATAGGTGAATAATCAAACGTCATTCCTCTTAATTGTGTCTGCCAGCAATGTGGTTTCTAACAAAAGTTGGCAAACGAGTTGGCTATATAGTAATACTCTTTTTTTTTTGCCTCATAGACGTCTTATGAAATCAATAGTGGTTGTACATCACTATCCCCAGCAATAATGCATCAACCCAGCCACCCAGTGGCGGCTCCAGGACTTTATATTAGAGGGGGTCAAAAGTTACATTAATTTTTTTTTAGGTGACGGCATAAAATAGGGTTCAATAATTCGATAGAGTGGGATAAATCAATAGTCAAAATTAAATAAATTATAATAATAATTAAAAAATAATAAATTTTTTAATATATTTGTATCAGTGAGTGGGGTCAATTGACCCCACTCACCCATATGTAGCGTCGCCCATGCAGCCACCTTATGGCACGGGACAACTTATGGAATCCCTATCCAATGGCCTCGTCTGATGCCGTTGACTTACCAAATGTGAAGATGTAATAGCTTTTGAAGCCCTCCAATGGTCTCTCTTAAATATCGCAATATTTATGTTTATCTCACCAGGATCACCACATTTGTTAGCTCGCTTGAGGATCATCAGATTTTATTTGATATGTAGTGGGTATAAAGAGACAATTGAAGTATGTACAAAATCCACTCATAAAATCTGTTGATGTGGCAAGAATGACTGATCATATTTAGATTTTAACTAGGGAGGCCGTTGAAGATGCTATATAATCTCCTTGTAGCTGATGTCTACCAGTGTTCCCAGCAATCAATCATGCATCAATATGGCCAACTTAAGGCACGGGACACCTTATCACTGTCCCTAACACAGATGTATCAATTCAAACACTTTATGGCACGGGACACCTTATGAAATCCCTACTCTACAAATAGTGGAATAAGACAGGCAGGGGAATGAATCCCATTCCAGATCACACTGTTGTACGTGTTGTTTGCTCTGAGCTCCCACCAGCAGGGAAAATGGCGATGTTCGTCGATCCCCTGGTCTCTCAGTTGGTCGAGACCCTGGCCGGCGTTACGAGAGAGGAGGTGGGCATGTTGGTCGGCGTGAGGCACGAGCTCGAGTGGCTGGAGCGGAAGATAGCTGGCATCCGCACCGTGCTTGAGGACGCCGAGCGCAAGGCCTTCCACGACCCGACCGTCCGCACCTGGCTCGCCGACCTGAAGGGCGTCGTCTACGACGCGGACGATATCATAGACGAGGGCCGGACCCACTACGACAGTCTTGCTAGGCTACGCACCGATCCGTCGTCATTGGTGCGCTGCTACTCCACCTTCTTCTCCTGCTTTCGTCGAGTTGCATTGCGTCACCAGGCCGGTAGCGGGATTAGAAGCATCAAGGAAAGGCTGGAGAGGATCATAAAGGATCAGTCCGACCTCAACCTCATCGCTGCTGCGGCAGCTGCTCCACGAGATGATCATCGTAGCGGCGGCGGCCGCAGTGGGAGGGTCCACCACCGGCAGACTGATCCCGGACTCGAGCCAGACATCGTGGGTGTGGGGATCGAGTCCGATACTAGTAATCTGGTTAGCTTGTTGACGGCAGAGGAGCTCCATGCCCCCTCCTCCTCCTCCTCGAACGTCGTCGCCCCCCAGGTCCTAGCAATCGTGGGCTTGGGTGGGATCGGGAAGACCACCCTTGCCCAGAAGATATACAATCACCCCATCATTCGAGATAGCTTCCCGACGCCCCCGCCGATATGGGTGTGCGTCTCGCAAGACTACTCGGAGACTGCCCTGTTGATAGAGGTCTTAAGAGCTTTTGGGGGAGTGGATCCCGGCGGCCATGATCGGTCTTTCGCAGAGCTTCAAGGCTTGCTCACCCAAGCAATCCAGGGGTAGAAGTTCCTCCTGATCCTGGATGATGTATGGAGTGGGCGAGTCTGGGAGGATCTACTACGAAGGCCGTTGCAACACGGTGCAACCGGTAGCAGGATCCTGATTACTACCAGACAGGCGCTTGTAACTCAGTAGATAGGGACAGTGCACCTCCACAACGTCCAGCTAATGTCTACGGACGACGGCTGGGCGTTGTTGTGCAAGACGGTGTTTCAGAGTGGGGGAGGAATTAGAGAGATGGAGGAGACGTTCCGGGATGTCGGGATGCAGATAGTGCAGAAATGCGGTGGCCTTCCACTTGCCATCAAGACGGTCGGCGGGGTGCTGAGGACAAAGGAGAGGGAGCTGAGGGAGTGGGAGAAGGTCCTTGGCAAGCAGGCGTGGTTGCTGACTGGTCATCTTCCGGAGGGAGTGATGGGATCTCTCTACTTGAGCTACGAGGATTTGCCATCCCATCTCAAGCGCTGCTTCATCTATTGCTCCTTGTTCCCGGAGGATTTTGTGTTCATCCGCCAATACATCATCCAGCACTGGATCGCACAAGGGTTTGTGAGAGAGGAAGAAAACCTGAGCATGGAGGAGGTAGGTGAGGAGTACTACAAGGATCTAATCAGGAGGAGTCTTCTACAACCGGATCCTATATACTATGATATGAAGGGATGCAAGATGCATGATCTCCTATGATCTCTTCTAGGAGGAGCTCTTCTAGGAGGAGCTCTTCCCTCCCCCCTCCCTCGAAGAATTTGAAATCCATAGCTACTTTGGCCTTCAATTCCCAAGTTGGATGACTGCGAGCGACGTTGCTTCGGGTCTTAAAAACTTGCGAAGGCTTGAGTTGGGGAATTGTCAGCTTTCCAAGAAACTTCCGCCTCTAGGGCTACTTCCCAATTTGAATTACCTTTATATCGAACATGTGGATGCGGTTGAAAGTATCGGGCCCGAGTTCTTAGGGATTCGTAGTAGTGCAGCTACGGTTGAAAGTATCCCCCCTTCCCTAAGTTGGAACGACTGATAGTGGAAGATATGCATAATTGGGTAGAATGATTGTGGGAAGTCATGGTCGGAGCGACAATGATGCCTTGCCTACAGTATCTGAACCTCATCAAGTGTCCAAACCTGGGGTCTCTGCCAACGGACCTTCGCCACGCCACCTCCTTACGAAAATTATATATTGAAGGCGCCAACAACCTGGATGCGATCGGGAACCTTGTCTCTGTCGAGGTTCTAATTGTCTTAGAGAACCCCAACCTAGTTAGAATCTCTAATCTTCCTGCTCTTCGAGATTTGGCGGTATTGGCTTGCCCGACATTGAGGGAAGTTGAGGGTCTCCCTTTGCTGAAGATCCTGGAACTGACCGATTTAGAAATTGATATCCTACCAAATTGGTTGTTTCCAAAAGATGGAGGCCAACAGATTTGTTGCTTTCCTGCTCTTGCGAAGTTGAATATCATGGTCGGGAGGAGTCGGTGTGCTTCACAGATGCCTCAAGGGCGAGCCAGACTGGCCCAAAATCCAGCATTTCCCAAATGTCCACATCCAAGCCCATGGTAGACCCGAGTTTGTGTCCTACACCAGAGATCCATTAACCTTCAGGACCAACCTGGGTGTTGGTGGCCGGCGGCAATGATGAAGGTAATGCAGGTCACAAGTCATGACATCAGATCAAACGCCTTATTATACAGAGGTGATCGAATACTCAAATCACATTCCTCTTAATTGTGCCTGTCGGCAATTTGGTTGATATGATGCATGGTATATTGGCTGACCTTAGAAGATTGATGTGTCTTGATCTTGCAGGTGGTTTTACATTCTATGGATCGTGGTGTTCTTCTAATTTGATGTTGGGTTCATATGGTTCTGTTTTCTTTCCACTGTGTCATTCTATCTTCATTTATCTCTCGAGAGCTATTATGATGACCTGAGTTTATAGTCCAGAACTGTGTACATCCATTCCAAAACAGATCAATTCACCTTCCACACTTACCAATGGTGTGGCAGCAGCTACAATGGTGCTATAGTACAGGTAAGGATAAATTATTCCTCCTCTTTTCTCTATAGTTATTTTGGTTGGTTTCCTTTACGGTACAAGTGCGACTCTTACGAGCAATCTGATCATCTTCCACTTCGATCTCTCTTTGGATCCGATCGAACAACGCTCCGAGAGATGCGAGCGGGTTTCGGATAAGATTGTTGTAGATGTGGAGATCGAAGCATATCACATTTTGAAACGCGAGCATGATGGCCTCATCGTCAAGGTGACGTCCGAAGAGCGCTGCGTGCTCGTTCTGGAACCTCCGAGTGAACTCTCAGAGGATTTCGTCTGATCCCTTCCGAAGTCAGTAGAGAGAATCGAGCTTCTTCTCCTTCTTAAGATTCAGATGGTAGTGTTGGACGAAGAGATGTGCCAAATCCTCGAACTAGCTGACGGAGCCTACTGAGAGGTGGTCGTACCAATTAAGCAACATGTTGTCCAGGCTACCAGCAGAGGTGCGGCATAGAACCTGGTTGTTGTGATAATGGAAAATCAACGCTTGTTTGAAAGCAAGGTCGTGCAACGTTGGATCTCCCGTAAGGCAATTGAACATCTTGAGGATTGGAGTTCGCCAGCTTCGAGGGAATGGAGCTTGGAGAATTTGTCGATGAAGAGGTCCCTCGGAGGCATGGATGTTCCAACGGTCACCTCATTGGTCTGAGATGTGCCTCGGAGGAGGAGGCAACGAGGGCGTGGGGTCCTCGCCGGGTCAAGTTCGACAAGAGTCCGATCATGGTTATGTTGGTGCTGACTCTCAGGGCGTCGATTATGGTGACGGACGTCCCTCGCGACGCAGGGATCGGAGGATAATCCATTGCTAAGAGGTTCGGGATGACATGACGACTGATTAAGTCGTTCCCAAATCGTTGGCCTGGAAGGAACGAGTGAGGGTCCTCTTGAGTGGGGATCGAGGGATTGACCGGAGGTGTCGACAACCAAATGCCTGAAAGGAGCAGGAGAGGGATCGAGCGACCGGTGGACATCTAGTCTATCGTTGATGCCGGCCTCTGACCGAGGAAGATTGGCTCCTGCTTCGATGGCTACTCGTCGGAGAGAGTCTCTCTTGACCATGAGAGCAGTGTTCTGATTCATCAAGGTGAGAAGTTGAAAGTCTTTCGATGAGATTTGGTACGTCGTTTGAGGATCAGCGACGAGCTAGACGAGCAATTTCCTGGGGTGCTGAAGAGTCTCGTCTGTGGTGCGAGGAGACTATCGAAGTTGAGCTGGAGTTGCGCGATCAACAGAATGATGGCTCCTCGAGTTCACAGCTGGGTGGTTCTCGGGAGATTGACTTGTCACATGCCTACGACTCATTGAGCGAGTCATAGGATGCGGGATATTGGGTTGCTTCCCTTCGGTTTGGTCCACGAGTCAAGTCTTTGCCATTTAGGTAGCGATGGAGACAGACGGATTGCTCGGGCAATCGGCTGTTGCTGCTTGACCGAAGGAGCTGGGAAGCCTGAAAGTCGCTAGTCGATAGGGGTTGATTCCACAGATGGCGCCAAATTGTGGGGGAGGTTTTGGCCGTCATACGTAACCCCCCTCCAACAGTCGATTGAAGGGTTGAATCTTCGTGGTGTGGTGCGCTGAGCTGTTGTGTGCTGAGCTGGCACACATACACTGTTGCAATAGAGAGACAGAAGGAAAAAGAGAGAGAGGGAGAGAGTCAACACAAGATGTGGTAACGAAGTTCGGCCGAAGCCTACGTCTCCGTGCGGTAAGGCGCAACCTTTGAATCCACTATCACTTAGAAAACTCTCGACAAGCCGAGGAGTGTTTCTTACAAGTAGACAGAGGGTAGAGGGGATTTGGAAGTCTGAAGACCAGAAGGCTCAGAGAGCTCTAGAAAATAGAAAATGGAAAGTGGAATAATGAAATTGAATCTGGATTATTTATAGGTTTGGCTATATATAGAGGCTTGGGAATATCAAAGGAATATTCTTGGGATGTTCCTGGGAATACCCGGGGTTTGGAAAATCATTTGGGGATGTTCACCAAACTCCAGATAGTCTCTGTGGGCCCCAGGCAGAACTGCGGGTCCCACTGTCGTCTTCGTGGGCCCCAGGCAGGGCTGCGGGTCCCACTGTTATCTTCGTGGGCTCCAGGCAGGGCTGCGGGTTCCACTGTGAGGGGTTAGCCAAATTTTGCACCCATAGATTTTGTATAAACTTCAGACTTCTGTCTATTTAAACTCGGTAATTGGGATACCGATTTCTACGACTACCCAGAAGGGAAAAAAAAAAGGACAGCCAACGTGACGAGGTGCTTTGTGGCGTCGCCTCGCGACGTGACTGTCACTTTGGTCACTTTTGAAATAATTTGTGACAGATGACTGTTACGATAATTTTTGTTAATTCTAATTTTAAAAATAGCCCTAGATGTAACATCTATAATGCATGCTTTTGACTGATGTTGTTTGTGAAAAAGCTAGATTGACTGATTTTGTAGTTCAGGAACAAGCTCGATAACAGACCGTTTGATCACTAATTGAGCAAGTCTAGCTTGAAGTTTATACTCGTTTAATAAACGAGCCAAGGTCAATCAGATCAAAGCTCGGCTCGGCTCGGCCTGATTATTAAACAAGCCAAGTACAAGCCTAAGATTTAGGATCGTTTAATAAAGGAACAAGCTTCAACAGACCAAAGCTCGGCTAGGCAAAACTAGCAAAGCATCAAAGCGAAGGACCTAACAAAGGGAAGTAATGCCCATCTTAATCAAGGGACAAGGAACCATGGCTTACCCTCTTCAAAAAAAGAAAAAGGAACCATGCCTTGTTAGAAGAGCAAAGCAAGTAGAGAAGCACAAGCAACGAATCAAGTGCATTATTATGTATATATATTAGAGAAGGAGGCCATTTCGAACTCACCCCATTTGCTTTGAACTCCCGCCAACAGGAAAAAAAAAATGGCGATCGTTGATGCCCTGGCCTCTCAGTTTGCTGAGACCCTGGCCTCCGTGATCAAGGAGGAGGTGGCGATGATGCTCGGCGTGACGGACGAACTCTGCAGACTGGAGGAGAGGTTGGGGACCATCCGCAATGTGCTCGAGGATGCCGAGCACAAGGCCTTCACCAGCTCTGCCGTCCGTGCGTGGCTTCTCAACCTGAAGGACGTCGTCTACGACGCAGACGACATCATCGAAGAATACAAGACCCACTTCGAGAGGCTCGCCAGGCTGCCATCCCATGAATCGGTACGCTGCTACTCTCTCTTGTTCTCCTGCTTCAGCCGGGTACGATTCCGACACAAGACTGGCAGTAGGATTAAAAGCATCAACCAGAGGCTCGATGGGATTATGAAGGATCAGTTCGGCTTAAAATTCAATCTTGTCTCTGCTCCAGTAGTTGCTGCCCAAGATGCTCGTGGCAGCAGCCGCAGTGGGACAATCCACCGGCAGACTGATCCCGGACTCGAGCCAGACATCGTGGGGGAGGGAATCGAGTCCGATTCTAGGATCCTTGTTAGGTTGCTAACGGTTGAGTACCGTGCCCCGCCTAAGGTCCGAGTCCTAGCAATTGTGGGCATGGGTGGGATCGGCAAGACCACCCTTGCCCAGAATATATACAATCACCCCACCATTCGAGATAGCTTTTGGATGCTCCCGCCGATGTGGGTGTGCGTCTCACAAGACTACTCGGACACTGCCCTGTTGAGAGAGGTCATAAGAGCCGCCGGGGGGGGCGGATCCCGGAGGCCATGATCGGTCATTCGCACAGCTTCAAGGCTCCCTCACCCAAGCGATCCAGGGGAAGAAGCTCCTCCTGATCCTGGATGATGTCTGGAGTGGGCGAGTCTGGGAGGATCTGCTGCGAAGGCCGTTACAAAACTGTGCGGCTGGTAGCAGGATCCTGATTACTACCAGGCAGGAGGTTGTGGCGAAGCAAATGGGGGCGGTGTACCTCCACAACGTCCAGCTAATGTCTACGGACGATGGGTGGGCGATGCTGTGCAGGGCGGTGTTTCGGAGTGGGGAAGGAATTAGAGAGACGGAGGAGACGTTCCGGGATGTCGGGATGCAGATAGTGGGGAAATGCGGTGGGCTTCCACTTGCCATCAAGACGGTCGGCGGGGTGCTGAGGACAAAGGAGAGGGAGCCGAGGGAGTGGGAGAAGGTCCTTGGCAACCAGGCGTGGTTGCTGACTGATCATTTTCCGGACGGAGTGATGGGAGCTCTCTACTTGAGCTACGAGGATTTGCCATCCCATCTCAAGCGCTGCTTCATCTATTGCTCCTTGTTCCCGGAGGATTTTGTGTTCATGCTCCATTACATCGTCCAGTACTGGATCGCACAAGGGTTTGTGAGAGAGGAAGGAAACCTGAGCATGGAGGAGGTAGGTGAGGAGTACTACAAGGATCTAATCAGGAGGAGTCTTCTACAGCCAGATCCTAAATTTTATGCTAATCAGGGATGCAAGATGCATGATCTCCTACGATCTCTTGCTCATTTTCTGGCTCGCGATGAGTACTTTGTCGGTGATATGGAGGGATTGGCCAAAGCTACTACAACCGCATCCTCCTCCTACAAAGCTACTGCACCATATAGCAATGGTTGATGAGCATCTGAATTCCTTCCCCAACGGCGTAAAAGATCACAAGTGCTTGAGGACCCTGTTTCTCAGGAAGCTCCGTCTAAACTACGGAGATGTCATCGGATCAAATGTGTTCTTGAGGCTGGGGCGCCTTAGGGTCTTGGACTTTGTGTTTTCTTCGATCAATAGGCTACCGGAGTCTATAGGGAATCTTACACACCTGAGGTTACTGGACCTCTCTTCTTCTTCCATTTCAAAGCTACCAGAGGCTATAGGGAGCCTGTGTAACCTACAGTACCTAAATCTTCAGCAATGCCCAAATCTGCACGATCTTCCCAATAGCATTGTCAAGCTATACAACCTGAGGACCTTAGATCTTTATGAAACACGAGTGAGTGGCTTTCCGGTGGGAATAGGGGGGCTGCAACATTTGATTAAGCTGACTGGATTCGTGGCGACGAATGAAAGCAGCATCGATGGTAGAAGATCAGGAAACAGAGGACGGAAACCCTCACCAAATCATGGATGGTGCTCCTTGGAGGAGCTCATGTCCCTCTCCAAGCTCAGGTATCTTGCCATATACAGTTTAGAGAGGGGTTTGATCCGGGCTGGTTCTAGGAGGGGAATCCCACTCCTCAAGGACAAGACTTATCTATTACGCCTGAAGCTACACTACGCACCTTGCAGAAGTGGTGGGCAACCATATGGTGATGAGGAGGCGAAACAGATCCAGGATCTCTTCCAGGAGGAGCTCTTCCCTCCACCCTCCCTCGAAGAATTTGAAATCCATGGCTACTTTGGCCTTCAACTCCCAAGTTGGATGACTACGAGTGACGTTGATTCGGGTCTTAAAAACTTGCGAAGGCTTGAGTTGGGGAATTGCCAGCTTTGCAACAAACTTCCGCCTCTAGGGCTACATCCCAATTTGAATTACCTTTGTATCGAACGTGCGGATGCGGTTGAAAGTATCGGGCCTGAGTTCTTGGGGATTCGTAGTAGTGCAGCTACGGTTGAAAGTATCCCCCCCTTCCCTAAGTTGGAACGACTGATAGTGAAAGATATGCCTAATTGGGTAGAATGGTTGTGGGAAGTCATGGTCGGAGCGACAATGATGCCTTGCCTACAGTATCTGAACATCATCAGGTGTCCGAAGCTGGGGTCTCTGCCTACGGGCCTTCGCCACGCCACCTCCTTACAAAATTTATATATTGAAGGCACCAACAACCTGGATGCGATCAGGAACCTTGTCTCTGTCGAGGTTCTAACTGTCGTAAAGAACCCCAACCTAGCCAAAATCTCTAATCTTCCTGCTCTTCGAGATTTGACGGTATGGGCTTGCCCGACATTAAGGGAAGTTGAGGGTCTCCCTTTGCTGAAGATCCTGGAACTGACCAATTTAGAAATGGATATCCTACCAGATTGGTTGTTTCCAAAAGGTGGAGGCCAACAGACTTGCTGCTTTCCTGCTCTTGCGAAGTTGAACATCATGGTCGAAGGAGTCGGCGTGCTTCACAGATGCCTCAAGGGCGGGCCAGACTGGCCCAAAATCCAGCATTTCCCAAATGTGCACATCCAAGTCCGTGGTAGATCCGAATTTGTGTCCTACACAAGAGATCCATTCACCTTCAAGACCAACCTGGGTGGTGGCGGCCGGCGGCGATGATGGAGGCTAGGCATGCAATACGGGTCATCAGACCAAACGCCTTATTATACAGAGGTGAATAATCAAACCCATTCCTCTTAATTGTGTTGCCCGGCAATGTGGTTGATTTGATGCATGGTATATTGGCTGACCTTGCACGATTGCTGCGTCTCGATCTTGCAGGGGGTGGTTTTACATTCTATGGATCGTCAAGTTCCTCTTATTTGATGTTGGGTTTATATGGTTCTGTTTTCTTTACACTGCAACATTTCTTCTCCATTAATCTCTCGTAGCTACAGTAGTGCTACTACAGGTATTCTCATTTCTTTCTGTAGTTATTTTGGTTGGTTTCATGTATGGTACAAGTGCGGACCACCAATGGATTAGTGGTAGTTTTGCAGGTGATGGGCTTCAATGGTTATCATCTCCGCTCTTCTCTTCCTCGCTAATTTCGTGTGCTCAATGTTAGTGGTTGCATTGCAAATCAATTATGTAACCGGAATATTTCGTTCGGTATGGGACGCCATGAATAGAATCCCTTGGTTTTCCACAAAAGAAAAAAAAAAAACAAAGTTTTACGGATTTCAACCTTAAATGTGTGAGACATTGTAATTTTTTTTTCCCCGTATGTGAAGGACATCTTACTTTATGTTTGTGTCACAAGATTTGTAACTTAAAAGGATTTTAGTTTTATTTATCTTGATTTTAATGAGGAGATACTGTCAATTATACTTGAGATGAACATAAACAAGGATCAAATTGTTAATGTGATACTAAGCCTCCTTATAAAATGTCTAATCTGAAATCGTCGGGTAGCGAAGATTAGTGTCTTGGCAGCACACACCATCTTTTCACTAAACAATAGCTTCCTCTTTGTATTAGCACTAAGAGCAATGCTATTCAACCCGAACATTTTCCCCGAAAGTTTTGAACGGTATGATTCCCCAAAAGTTTTGAATGGGATGACACAGCAAACAATCACAGCATCCCTTTGCCTGCCGGTCAGGGGTGAGTGTGATTCACCAATCGGGGCTGGGTGTAACAAGTGACTGTGATCTCAACAGGTCATTCTTTCAAGGGTCGGGTACACATTTCCAGAGGAATTGGTGCCAGCCCGAATTGGGTCCATTGCCCAAAAGGTCTCACGACACCCACTGATCTCAAAAATATAAATTAAAAATCATCCAATTATGAAGACCACTCACAAAAGATGTGAACAATGAAGATTGTTCAGTTGAAAAATCTATGACATCAGTTTATGGCCAGACAGCACAAATGCCGGAGATCAGTGGAAGCTAATTAGTACAAGTTGTCTTAGAGAGCTCAAGCCTGCAAAAAGGAGCCCACAACGAGAGGCAGACATCCGATCGTTACGTCCGAAGCTGAAGGGCATGGCCTCAAAGAGGCAGACGAAGCATCTCGAAACAAAAGGCAGTAATCTTAGGCCCTGCAAAATCCCCAAGGGCCCAACCTGTGGAATCATGGAGCCAGCATTATTAGTTTGATCAGCAGACATCAAAGTGGAGCCATAAATGAACCGACAAATAAAATATCCGTTACATAACATTTATTGAGCATGAATATGCTATATATAATGTAGCTAGGGCTATGCAAGATAATCCAAGCCTCGTAATCTAATCAAGTTGGATTCAGACTGGTTTCAGGAGCTCTCATCAGACTTTTTTTAGGAGAAGCTCTCATCGGACTTTGAGAGCTCTAAGTACATTGTTGAAAATTATTATTTCCTTTGACATTTCATCCCTAGCGGCATTGGAGAATAGATGTGTTGTCTCATTAGGGCCATCGCACAAAATATGCTCATGTACAATAAGTGGAGTCCCCAATACAAGGGATATGGGATTAAAGAACTAAAGAAAATATATAAACACCCACCTCAAACACAAGGCGGATCATGCACTGATAGCTTGGCCAATGGAAGCTAAAAACGATCTGATGTATGGATCTTCATAAATAAATATGCATTAAGTGACAATCAATCTCAATATGCTTCATGAGCTGATTGTTGTGAACGAAGTGACAAATTGTACAAATCTTTTCAGGCATCATGCTGAGAGAGAGAGAGAGAGAGAGAGAGAGAGAGTCATGCACGAAGTGACAATCAATCTTAATATGCTTCATGAGCTCGTGAAAGATCGGATTACAAGAAATCTGAATAGCACCCCAGTTACCACAATAGAGAGGAGTAGGTGAAGAGCTCAACATACGGATCCAAAAGAATACAATGAAGCTAAAGAACCTTAGCATCGGTGTGTGCCATGGCACAATACTCAGCCTAAGTGCTAGAGCAAGAAACGACATTCTATTTCTTGTTATTCCAAAAGATACGAGAGTACCCAAGAAAAATATAAAAACCAGTTGTCGATCGTCAATCAGTAGGATCACCAATCCAATCTATATCTGCAAAGGTACAAAGCTCTAGGGATGAATTATATGACAATGGCAAGGAGCTGAAGATGCCATGACGGTAATAAAGGATGTGTATCGGATCGAAAAGGAGAACTGGCGAATCGGCTTAGAACATGAACGCGAGTTATGTCTGAATGCGTAAGTAGTCAGGTAGACGAGTCCTCCAACTAGCTGATGACGGTACAAAATCTCGAGAAATTTCGCGAAATATCTCGGTTTTTTCAGATCTCGGCACGAAATTCCTATTGTGATATCGAACGAAATGAAAATCACGATAATATCGCGATATTTCGCACGATATATTTGTCGACACAAAATATATTTCGTGAAAATTTCGAGATATTTCGGGATTTTGGCACCGAAATGTTGGGACTGACTGGTTATAAAAGGGGATTGAGGGTTTCGTTCTCAGCAGGTCATAAAAGGGGACTGCCTCCATTTACTTTAAGTTATTATATATAAATAAGCAAATACCCCCCATTTTGATTTCAATAAAAATATCAAAAAAATCAAAAACCACGTGAATCAAAAGGTATACTTTCAGTTTTAGTAGGAGAAAATAGTTTTTTCGGTTTTTCAAAAAATTTGTATGTTGAGAAAAGTAGTTAAATCAACTCCTTTTTAGTTCAAAAAATTCCACAAGATGTTGAACTACAAGTACATCTAAAAAACCATGGTCCGTCAAAGAAAATTTTGAATGTATAAAAACTTTTCTTTATAAAAACTCTTTTCTTCAGACTTAGTAAAAAAACAGTGTTTTGCATTTCAGCATAATTTTTGCACGATTTCAAACTTGCATAACTTTCTTGTTTTAAGTCCGTTTTCAAAATCATTTGAAGCATTATTTTAACAATCAACTAATCTTTATTTTGAAAATATTTGTATCCATAAAAAAGATTAAAAATCATTTTAAAAACATAGCTCAAAACAAAACTAAACAAAATTGCACAAGACTCACAGACTCAAATGCAGAATACATGCTTTGTTAAGCTCTACACCCGTAGATAGGGTACAAATATTATCCGAGTATTCCAAATTATGTATATATACTTGGTTTATGACTATACAGAGATTCACTGAAAAAAAGTATTAAAAAATTAATTTTTTCACCATTTTTGTAAAATCATAATATTTTCATACTGTCGAAATATTTTCACGAAATATTTCCATATCCAGAGAGTCGAAATATTGACCGAAATGGAAATTTCAAACCTTGGCTGATGATACCGAGTAGGATCTAGGAGTGGCACGCCATCCGAGGGACAACTTCACATGAAGCTCCATGGGTGATTCAACAGCATGGGAATGAGAAAGGCAAGCACTATTGATCAAGACTGAGGTGTACCACTGAGAGACCAAGTAACCACGAAGGAAGAAAGAAATCTCAAACCCAAGAAATTACTGTAGTGGGCCCATGATCCTTCATCTCAAATTGCCGCTAGAGATACTCTTTCAAAGAAGATATGATGCAATGATGTCTTCAGTAAGAATCATGTCGTCAACATAGATAATTAGACTAACACATCCATGAGGTGGGCTACGACTACGAGTGAAGATGCCTAGTCATGCATGTTTCTCGGCAAATCCAGTAACCAAAATAACACACCGAAAAAGCTCAAACAAGGCTTCTTGCATGGTTGGACCCACTTGTTTTAACATCTACCTACCCGGTCACGTTTATCAATGTAATTGTAAACTATGCTCACTGATGCAACACCAGAGTTCTGTTCAATGCCATCACGAGCACATATTCATCTTCTCATTATAATTGTACCTTAGCAGCTTCTACTCATTAGGTAAAAAATGGTTCTTCCTTGTGCTGTTGTGCTCATACCCTGTCATTCACTGTCAAACATTCCCAAGCGCCAAATTGACTAATCCTATGGGCTTGGCATCTATGCTACTCTATATCCAAATTTAATTTCACAATCGCAATAGCTTTGCTGTCTTGGTATTGTTTCCTTAGTGACAGATTTACTGTATCATGTGCAACTGGTTAATCTCTCATGGAGTCTCTTTATTTTTTTATACAACTTGAGTTTGCAATAGATTGTTAGAGAAAGGCTGTAGTGTAATCTATTCTCGTATACTTCGCAGCAAAGTAGGTTATCTAAATTCTTTTTTTTTAATGAGTTTGTACATCATGCACCCTTAATGCGGTGGTCTTGCTCATTGGAAGTCCTTGTAGGTGTATATATCTATGGTTAAGTGTTTTAATGAGAATACGGAATCCAACACTCACATCTCAAAGTTTCAAAAAGAAATCACTTTGTGCGTGATGTAGCAGTGTTTCGTAGTGACACGATCAAAATGTACAGAACATGGAAGGGGGATCACAAGAGCACCTGTGCATGTTAAGAGATAAAGGTCCTTTTCTAAAATTTTATTGGAAAAAAAAAAGATCAGAACTATTGACAGATAGTACAAGAACGAAGAGTGTTTATAGTTTCTCATAACCTGAAATACAGCATCGGAGAAATTTTTCAGAGCAAATTTTTAATCGCCCTGAATTATAACCAGATGGTGGTAATTGGTCTCTAGAGACTCCTTAGTTTATAGATCTGTGCAAGATTGGTTCTCATTTAAATACCGACAGAAAATTCCACCACTCAGGTACGTCTCAACGATTCTCAAGAATCGGTAGCCTTATATTTTAGTTCATCAAGTAACTGAAGTAAGTTGGGGCAGCATCCAATGGCCCCAATCTGACAGGAAAGTATAAAAGGATGTAGGTAGTTTGCTTACCGATCCATTGCCCGGTTGAAGGATGAAAAATTGCACCGATCCCTGCTCCAACGGATGCAAATACCAATGATCCGCTGCAATATACTGTTATGACATAGACCTTTCTCCCAAAAATCCTGATTTTTTCTGATATGTCAACCTCATTAGTATCGTTGTTGGGTTTACGCACAAAACATTTGTAAATCTCAATTAAAATTTGGACACACCATGATGCAGCTGCCCCTAATGAATTTCCTGTTATTGGGGAGAAGAAAGGATAATTAGTAAAAATAAATAAATTAAAACTCAGTAAATACGAGGACGAAGAAGATAACCTCTGAAAGTTGTTCTGCAGACACTGTAAAAAAATGGCAGAGTTTGCACCCCCCTTTCAGCCTTGCGTTTGGCTGATCTTCGAACATCTGAAAATCATAGCCTGTCAGTTGTTGAAAGAAATCTGGCCATTCAAATAGTAAATTGAATAGTGATATACATATGTTCCCTACAATAGAGCATTCGGTATTAGAAAATATTAACATGGATATCCTCTAGTAAATAAAACAGGGCCTGAGCTCATCTACACACAGACAAGTAACCAGAAAAAGCCCATCACTTAAGAGTTTAGTTTCGCAGTCCAAGTCTTGCAGATTTCAGTTTTGGTTCATATTAATGAAAAGGAGAGCTAATACTTGAATAGTAAACTTGGAGTTGGGGGAACATCAAGAAGTGTCAATCCCTAGACAGGAGAAGGCTTCACATGCATGACATATGTTCCAGATTCACACCTATAGACGAGTGCAAGATTTGCAGTACTTTGGCATCTGGGTAAGTTAAATTTCACATCATAATATTACCTTATCGCACTTAGGAAGGTAATTATATGCCAACTAAGGAAAAGTTAGACTAAAAAGATCATAATTTGGATTGATAAAGAAAACTGCTGGAAGTCAGGACTTGTAGCAATGAAAAAATTGGGTTACGAGACTGCTTCAGATTCTAGGATTGTAAAAGGCAAAGACCAGCTTGATGCAAAAAAGTGACTACAGATGGCCCTAGCAGGAGAAGAGGCTAGGATTGTGCCAAAGGTTGTGAAAGAAAAACAACAAATCTAAGAACTAAGAAATAATGATGGAGTTGTAAAGTATTTAAGAAAGCTCAGGTTGATGGAGAACATTCCTCTAGATAAAAAGAAAGAAATAATCAGAGTCATGATATGATATAGGATTCCTAATAATGACTGCTTGATAAGTAACATCTTATAATTTAAATAATGAAGAGACGACTTCTACTATGGAAATTGAAGGAATAAAACATATAATCTAATTTAACCTTAATATTTATCCCATTTGAGCTTAATGAAGATTATTGCATTAACTAGTATAAAACCCGAGCAATGCTCAGTTAAATTTGATGCATGCCACTTAGCATAGACGACATTGCAGTCGTCTAAAAAAGTGTGCAATTTGGAGTGAATGCGATTCACTCATCCAGGTGTGATTCATTTGTTAGAGAGAGAAAAAGTGATAATACTAATTATTTTTCTAATTAACATCAAATGACCATTAAATGCCATTGCATGGGTATTTATCATCTTTATAGTAGGTTTTATTAGGATTTAACAGAGCGAGCCGTGTTCACACACGGGAGTAGGGTTCTAGCTCTTTAAAAGTGGTCCACATGTCACAACACGGGTGACAGTGCTCCATTTTAGTATTATAGTATTAGATTACTACATGTAAGGTCACATAAGGTCATGTCCTCTGTTGATCAGAGAGCACATGACTATACACCTTACTTAATATAAAGAAGCTTGGTATCGTCTGACTCTATACCAAACCATAGTCTATCACAACCAATACCTATTACTTAAATCTAATAAAATGACCGCTCATAATAGATTCAACAATCACTGGAATTTCAACTTCAAAAAATCTGACATTTGAAGCAGTAGAGAACAAGTCCAGATCTTACATACGAAGCAGTTGAGAAACAAAGACCTGCTATATAACACAATCTACAATGCTGTGGATAACAGTCATTACCTTAACTTGTTATGGAAAATGAAACTAAAACTTTACGCATTTGTTTAAGTAGATGACATTGGACAGTAACCTGGGACAATTCCACATGGCAGTATGGCACTATCCGAATGTATCGTGATTCATGAGGATTGTATTCAAACAGTGGAATACTTGCTACATAACATCAAAATGATTGCAATCAAGTTAATATGTGGGTTCAATACGTCAAAATATCAAAGCCTCATCAAAACTGTCATTATCAACAAAAAAGCATTTTCATCAAGAGAGGTCACCCCAGAATTAGGAGATCAAAATAGTGAAATACCATAAACCAAGGTTTGTAGTTTTATTTTCGGTTCGCCCACCGAGGATCGGTTTCAGTCGGTTTCGGAGTTTCGGATCGGAGTTTTGGTGGTTTCGGTTTCGTTTTTAAATTTAAAATAATTATAAAATAAAAAATTAATATAAATAATTATATCGTTACCCACTTCATAGTGGTCTTGTTTTCAAAAGAGCATAGCTTTTGCTTTACCCTGATTTTTTGTCAAAACGTTGAAAAATCGTGATTCTGAATTTTAGCTAATTTTGGAGGAAAAAAGAGTTCTTCTGAAAAAAAAAATTATAGATTCAAAATATTTTACCGGACTTTGGGCTTTTAAGTTGATCTTATACTTCTGGATTTCTGAGATTTTATTCCGGTTCAAAATACTTCGTGGTTTTTTTTTCACCGAATTTTCTTTTTTAGTCAAAAGTTGTAAAGTCTGATTTTGTATAGAAACTGAAAAATTACAGTTTAATTCCTTTGGATTTTGATTGTTCTGATATTTTTATTAAATCCAAATGGGGGGTCAAGCTGTCATACTGAAATAAACCTTATCCTGAACCCAATCCTACTTTTACTGAGTGCTAAGTACCGAAACCTGAAACTGGAGGGTTACGGGACCGATTCCGATCGAAACCGATCCGAAATGACCGAAACAAATCAATTTCAGCCGAAACTCCAAACCTTGACATAAACCACACATCTTGTAACTGCCTTGTAATAGTATACCATTCCAGTTCCACCACAAAAAGGATTTCTCTGACAAAGGTATAGATGGCTCTCAGAGTTAAGCCATTTTTAAAAATACTCGCCCATAGCCACACACTTTGCACATTTTAGAAAGTTGAACAGACAATTTTAGAGATAAAAATTATAGAAAAAAATTTATTTTACAATAATTTAAAATCACAAGCAACAAACACACAAATTACATAAAGAAGAAAACACAAAATCTTCAAAGTAAGAAAAAGTAACATAGAATATAAAATTAGTAAAGAAACTATCATGTATAGAAGATATGCACTACCTACATCCATCATCTCTTTTCTCCAGATCTCTTTGATGACAAGAGATCTATTTTAGGATTTGCTTAAGATGCTCTCTCTCTCTCTCTCTCTCTCTCTCTCTCTCTCTCTCTCTCTCTCTCTCTCTCTCTCTCTCTCTCTCTCTCTCTCTCTCTCTCTCTCTCTCTCTCTCTGTGTGTGTGTGTGTGTGTGTGTGTGTGTGTGTGTGTGTGACCTCGCCGAATATGGACGCCAACACCTTTTTTTTTTTTTTGGGGGGGGGGGGGGGGGTGGGGGGGGGGGGGGGAGGGGGGAGGTTTGATCACATTTTTCTTTTTACCATCGAAGGCGGCCACTGCAGTACCAAAGGCAAGGGCATTACTAGTGCATTATATATATATATATATATATATGTATATATATATATATATATATATATATATATAGAGAGAGAGAGAGAGAGAGACACGGTGTCTAGTGGAAAAGGAAATAATTGCTCCGCTGTGTCAGTCACAATCTTGAACATTGTCCACCTTCCCTTTATTGGCATGTGTTCCTATTTTCATGCATGTCTGTTGCATCCGACCATTCACAAATATTATTTTGATTAAACCCGTATTCTACCTTTTCAATTCAACTAATTATTTCCCACTTAGATTCAAACTTTACATACTGAAAAAAAAAAAAAACTAGCTCGTGCTTTTTAATATAGAGTAGATAAGAACAAAGTTCATGCATGTTAAAGATAGCTCTAAGTATACAAAAAAAATAATGTTGATCCAGAAAGGTTTATCAGTAAAGATCATTATAAAGACACTGAGGTGGCAGTGTATATAACACAGCATCCCCATTTTCCTCCATCAGTAACATGGAACTACTCATCGTAAGGAAGATGAAATTTTAATATCACCGTTTTTTTCTAATAAGCATAATTCTCTCAAACATATGGAAACAAAATTTAAAGATCATTCACAAATCATAATCTTCTTCAATTACAGAATAAACATAAAGCAGTACATTATTGAATGAAAACAACTCATGTACATGAATATAGAAAGAAAAAGAAATGCATCGTATGGTTTGGACCTATAGTTCAGTGGTTGAAAGGACATTTGCAATATTAGCTTCTAGGTTTGGAGCCCAGCATATTCATCCAGAAAAAGCTAAACAGTGCTTCATTAACGTCCCTTCATCTGAAAGGCAAAGTACCTTTAAGAAGCTTCCATGCCATTCTTTGAGAACAGTAATGAACAGCAAGTCTTTCCAGCATTCGTCTGGTTGTTCCAACACTAGTCTGAAATGCATGACATTGAAATGAATTTAATATGTGATCTAGCACTGGATAAAATGGTAATAAACTAGTAAATATATGTATGTTCTGTTTTTTAAAAAACGCTCAATTTTTTAGACACAGTAGTTGTACAAATTAATACAACTAGAAGCAAAAAAAGCATTAACCAAAATCTGCTTAATTAACAACCCTTATAATGTGTAATAATAAGCAATATACATGAAAGCAGATTATAGTAAGGAAAAGAAAACCTGAAAAAGGAGGAGGAAATGGTACCCGATAGATGAGGTCAATAGAAGAAGTAGAAAAGGTTACTAACTAGAAGAGTACGCATCAGGACAGCAATTTATACAGCCCAAACAATAACTGTTAAGACTTCTCCAAGCTATTCAGATTCTACTTTTATATCCTCCACTATTCATCCTACAAAAGCTACCTCCTCCATTAACACAAGCTTTTTACTCTCTTCTCACATTTTTTAGCTAGGTTTCCTTTTTCAGTTTTTCAGTACCTCCTCCTTTTCTGACTTGTTGAAACTTGAGATACATGGTAATGCAAACCCGAGTGCAAAACATGATAACTAAGTTAAAGATGGGAGTTATTATGGTCTTTTTAGGACATATAAATATGAAATTCAGTAAACACTAAACTTCCACAAATCAGATTTTAATAAAAAAGATATTTTAATCTATTCTAGCATGCTTATATGATGATTGATAAAGAAAACAAATCATGGTGATAGATTAAACTTGAAAACAACTTTGCAAAATATAAATTCAGTAAACAAGCACATGCAAAGATAAAGAACAACAATGATACTACGGTTACTACCAATGGTGATTCAAGCCAAGCCAAATACCAGGTGATGACCGAGTAACGGTTGCAGAGAAAAAAAGGTTATGAAAAGGATGCGGAGGGATACCGTCAATAGCCAATGAAATACTCATGGGGCGTTGGAGAGGGACAAAGAAGAACACATTCTTCTTTAATATCTCATAGAGAGAATACTTTTTTTATCCAAAAAAAAAATTTCTAGAGTTTCTTCAATCCCTTTTATAGAAGAGGGGCAGCCAACAATCAAGCACGCGAGAGAGAGGGAATCCTAGTGAAACGAGGACACAAGGAAAATGAAAGAGAGGATGTGGACATACCTTGGGCTTCATGTAGCAGCGGGAGAAGAAAGACCATGCGGTCTTTTTATTTTTCATGATAAAAAAATCCATTTTGGGATTTCATACGAAGAGAAGGGAAAAGGGTGGCGTCCATGTTAGGGAAAAGAGTCGGAAGTGCAGCCCACCTGGTCCGTGCGAAGGAAAGAAAGGCACGACCATTTTTTTTCACAGGAAAACTCAATCCCGTTGCGATTTTCACAACAAGAATAAAGATTCCACGCTTTTATTCTATTTATATGGGCACCCCTCGATGAAATCGCCTATGGGATTTGAGTTCTTTTAATTTTTTTATGAGGGCACCCCTATGGCTTGAATTGATCCACCGGTGGATGCGTCATTTGATGATTTCTTTGTTCTTGCATGGCAATATCATATTAGTTTACTTAAAGAAATAAACGAGCTAGCCAGTTGGTCTAGTTGAGTCCAACAACCCTGCACAATAGGCTAGCAAACATGTAGAATTTAATAACTATAAATTTGTACGTCCGATTTTCACTCGGAAAATATAAAAATAAATGCAGCACAGCTAAAACATTAAGATAGATGGTTTGTTTGTAGTGCGATCAGGCTACATCAGTCATCTCCGCTTTGCAAAAACTCATCATTGAGTTTCATCCTGAAGTCGTCGCCTGGGTAGGGAACTGAAATAGGATCACCATCATGTAATCTTCGCTTCATCAGGATTTGATGATGGAGGTCCAGCAGGGGGTGTCGCACTACATTGCAGTCACCACTCAGGCTCCACACGAAAGATGGGATGCTGTCAAGCGGGAACTGGGTTCAGTGTTGTCAAGGCGACGAGGCGCACCTGAGGCGCAAGGGGCCGCTGAAGCCTGAGGCACAAGGGGCAAAAAGGCACACACCTTAATGTGTAAGGCGCAATATTTCTAATAGTATAATACTAAAATGGATACCTCTCGCCGGTGTTGTGACACATAGACCTCTTTTGAAGAGCCAGAATCCTTCTCCTGTGTGTGTGCGGGTCTCACATAAATCTTATTAAAAATCTACTAAGAAGATGATAAATACTCATTCAATAGCATTTAATGATCATTTGATATTAATTAAGAAAATTATTAGTACTATATCTCTCTCTAACAAGTGAATCACACCCCGATGAGTGAACGACATCGCTCAAATTGGACACACGTGCATCATGTCCGTCCGAGCATTGTCCAGATTTCTTACTAGCAAGGTTCAAAATTTCCATTTCGGTCAATATTTCGATAGTGTGGAAATATTGTGATTTTATAGAAATGGTGATAATATTATTTTTAATGGAAATTTTCAGTTCATTAATAAAAGCTTGGGGTACGCTTAACCCCATCCTCTCTCTCTCGGAGAGGAATTTCTCAAAAAATGGAAATTTTCAGTGAATCTCTGCATAGTCATAAACCAAGTATATATACACAATTTGGAACACTCAGATAATATTTGTACCCTATCTACGAGTGTAGAGCTTCACAAAGCATGTACTCTGCATTTGAGTCTGTGAGTCTTGTGCAGTTTTGTTTAGTCCTGTTTTGATCTATGTTTTTAAAATGGTTTTTAATCTTTTTTGTAAATAAATATGTTTCCCAAATAAAGATTAGGTGATTGTTAAAATAATACTTCAAACGATTTTGAAAACGGACTTAAAACAAGAAAGTTGTGCAAGTTTGAAATTGTGCAAAAATTATACTGAAATGCAAAACACTGTTTTTTTACTAAGTTTGAAAAAAAGTTTCTATAAAGAAAAGTTTTTATACATTCAAAATTTTCTTTGACGGACCATGATTTTCTAGATGTACTTGTAGTTCTACATCGTATGGAATTTTTTGAGCTAAAAATGAGTTGATTTAACCACTTTTCTCAACATACAAATTTTATGAAAAACAGAAAAAACTGTTTTCTCCTAATAAAACTGAAAGTATACTTTTTGATTCACTTGGTTTTTTATTTTTTTGATATTTTTATTGAAATCAAATGGGGGGTATTTGCTTATTTACATATAATAACTTAAAGTAAATGGAGAAAATATAAATTATAACCAATCAGTCCTAACATTTTGATGCCAAAATCCCGAAATATCTCGAAATTTCCACGAAATATCGCGATATTTCGTGCCGACAAATATATCGTGCGAAATATCGCGATATATCCCGATATTATCGTGATTTCCATTCCGTTCGATATCGCAATAGGGATTTCGTGCTGAGGTCTGAGGAAACCGAGATATTTCGCGAAATTTCTCGAGATTTTGTACCTTGCTTACTAGTGTGTGTGTGTGTGTGTCTATATATATATATATATATATATATATATATATATATATATATATATATATATATATATATATATATATATATATATATATATATAGGGATGATTGGTTGCACTGTGCGCTGCCGAAACAAAGTGCGCTGTGCAACAGCAACCGTCCGATTCGGGATGATCAAACGGCCCCGAATCAATCCCGCTCCCGCTCCCGCACCGCAGACTGCACCGCACAGCCGATCCCGCACCGCACCACAGCCGACCATCCAATCGGCCTTTGATTTGAGATCGAGCGGCCGCTACACATTTCGCTGTTACTGTAGCAGCTACAGTAACAGCGAAAAGAGTTTCTGGCCACTCGATTCTCTTCGATCGAACGGCCCGAAACACTTTTCGCTGTTACTGTAGCCGCTACAGTAACAGCGAAATGTGTAGCGGCCGCTCGATCTCAAATCCAAACCGGATCGGACGGTCGGCTGTGGTGCGGTGCGGGATCGGCTGTGGTGCGCATAGTTACCAAGTCGGAAAACGGGAAAAAAACGGCAAAGGAAAAAATCGGAAAGATACGATGAAAACAGGAAAAAAACGTAAAAACATCGGAAAAAACAAAAAAAATCTTAAAAATTATACCAAGTATGTATATATGTCATTTTCCAACATTAAGTAATAAAAAGTTCAAAACATATAGCATATGCGTTTATTAAGCACGAATAAAATAAAACCCGAACCCAATTTAAACCCGGACCAAACCCGATGTGTTTTATATGTGTTTTATACGCGTTTTTTCCGTTTTAAACGCGTATAAAACGCGTACGGAAGTTTTTTTCAAAAAAACGAGTTTTTTTTCCTGTTTACTACGCCTTCGGATCGATACGTGCTCTATACGCGTTTTTTTCAAAAAAACGCCCGATTTGGTAACTATGGTGGTGCGGTGCGGTGCAGTCTGCGGTGCGGTGCGGGAGCGGGAGCGGGATTGATTCGGGGCCGTTTGATCATCCCGAATCGGACGGTTGCTGTGCACAGCGCACTTTGGTTCGGCAGCGCACAGCGCAACCAATCATCCCTCTCTCTCTCTCTCTCTCTCTCTCTCTCTCTCTCTCTCTCTCTCTCTCTATATATATATATATATATATATATATATATATATATATATATATATATCAATGTTTTAAAAAACTCGTCCCAAAATACCCCCGGGGCAAGCCCCAGGACAGGGTGGTCCTAAAACGCCCGGGGCGGCTCCATTGGGCCTTTTTTCCTATGGGGCTTACGCCCCGAACGCCCGGGCACGACTTTTACGTCCCAATGGGCTGGGCTTACGCTCCATTGGAACTTTTTTGCATAGTTGAAAAAAAAATGATTTGATTACTACCGTGTGATCTTTTATATGCGTCTTACTCTCTTGGATGACGATTATGATATTTTGGGAACTAAAGTTGTTTTAAATTGGTTTTATATCATGTATGGAATGATAGAATCTATGGCGTAGGATGCCCAACAAGGGATCCATTGATGCAACCTGTTATATGAGCATTTACTTGGAGACTTTGAGCCCCAACGTTAAACCTGAAGGCAATACAAATCACAATTAGGCTTTGATCGACATCCATTTTTACTTTATTTTAGTGTTCCCTCATTCCCCAACCATTGCAATAGGTTATGTATTCCAGACTTTTGTTGTTTCTTCGGTGTAAATAACCACTACATAATTTTTAGGCATGCTGATGCAACCTTGATTGATTTACTAAGCCTACAAGTCTACTTAGAATAGATCAAGGCAGCGGGTAATCTAAGATGTGAAATTTCTACATGATCTACTAAAATCGATATGGTATCAAAGCAAGTTGTTCTTATTATATACCTAATCTTTAAATTTTCTTTTCCCCTCTATTCTAAATATACACTTATCACTTTTTCTTCCTTTTATATTCTTTTAATCCATGAGAAAATGAACTGCAGACATGTGTTTGTTGATATAGTAGGCGATTGGCCTTTAGGTGATGCCCTTACCGAGAATAAAAAAAAACTTTTTATAATGTTGTTCTTAGTCCTGTTGTTGCTGTTGTTGAGATCGTTGTGGGATTATTAAGCAAATAAGGTTATTTACAGAAGCCCAAGGAAGTTGATTCTAGAACTAAGATCTCAAATTTCTTCTTTCTCTCTCTTTCCCAATTCTCATTGTGTGTGTGCGTTTAAAACCAAGTCATATTTCGTTAGGTTAAGGTATTCCTACATCTCTGAAAGTTATACTAACAGATTGGCATGCCTATCCCTTTGGAATGATACATTGTTGCTCCCATATATTGTTCGAGGATTGGGTGGTGTCTCTTGAAGATGGATAATGTATGTAATTACTATGCTCTAAATAGGGATGACAAGGGGTATATGAGTCTATGATAATGTCCGTTTTATGGCATGCCGTGGATGTAAACAAAGTATAAGGATCTTAGAACAATCCACACCGAACGGTAGCAAATTGACTATATTATCACCGATATTTCCTCCTAAAGGGATGGACTGGAAGAACTGGCTTCATGACTGGATTGTTTTCGCCCCTCACTTTGCTTTTAGTTTTAGAGGTGCTAAATCTTTCCATTTTTGCCTTCTACCAATTGTTTATTCTCTTTATCTGTAATGAAACGTTGTTCACCCAATCATCTCCTTGATAATGGGTGACACTAACTGATTGCCCTAGTTCGTTAATTGCATCCTTTATTCTCTGTGTATATACAACAATAATTAACCTCAGGTTCATTGTTCTTATCAAATCAGTTAAGATTTCATCTTTTCATTTTGACTGAGATATTTAAAGTTATATAGTCTAGCAATATTCATAGTCCGTAATATCTTCATAAATTGTTTACAGACGCATCCACATCTCTTCACATTATAATCAGGCAAGGAATTAACTACTAACTTGGTGTTTGTGTGGGAGAAAGAGAGAGTGCATGTGCCTATGTGTGCATCTGTTTTGGTAGAGAGATTCCACTAAGAGGACCACACTACAGAGCAAAGGTACAATGGAATGTCAAAAGAACCTTCCATAAAGTTTTACCTTGCACAAGTGACAAGAGTGTGCATCAAACAAATTGAAGTGTAGGTTCATGCAATTGGCAATTTGGAGCATTCGCAACTCAAATAAACAAAGGCAGTATCTAGTAAAACTATAGCTTTATTTGGTGAATTATATGATATCAACCAAAGATTGAAGTTAGGAGTCTCATATTTGTTATCATCAATAAATTTAAAGATGATATCCATGTCTGGTGCACATTGATGGTTTTGATAAACCCAAAAGGATTGCATCACAGACATGTCCTTGCAAAGTGGCTTAATACATCAAAAATATAGTGAAAGGTGACAGAATCCACAAATCTGGAGCAATAAGCTTTCAACAACTGTGGACGCTTTGGCGTAAGAGGAGGGTTAAGAAGGGTCTTTTCAAGGCTTGGGATCTCTTGGTGATTGGCCTCTGCTGGTGTATTTGGAGGGAGCGGAACTCGAGAGTCTTCTCCCACAAGGAGCTACCGATTGCGTCTGTTTGGTCCATCTTTGTATCCTTGGTCTCTAGCTGGTCTCCAGGGTTCTCTGTGAAGAGCTCTGGGAAGATTAGCCCCATTCTTAGTCTCTTGTAACTCCCTTTTCCTCTTTTAATAAAGCTTGGGGTATGCTCAACCCCATCCTCTCCATCTCGGGGAGGATTTTCTCAAAAAAAAAAAGCTTTCAACAACCGTTTGATTGATATAATCAGAAGTCCTAGCACATTATCTTTACATGAAACATCATTTCTTCAATTAAAATATGTTGAAAAAATTTAAGCAATTCAAACCACAACGAATTGGATCTTCACAATTCAATTTAAACAGGAAGACTTCTCAGCATGATGTTACTTCACCCTGCACATGTTCAAAACGTTAAAATGAAAATTTCAATGGCATAGCAGAAATGGTCAATATGACAAGAAGATTACTCGAAATCTAGTCAATAGATTTCGGGCTGCAACTTGGGTGGGTCAACCCAAATCCAACCCCGTGCCCAACCCCAATTTAGGTGGGCTTGAGTTGTGATTTTACATGTATGGGTTGCTCTTATGTTGAAAAACTTCAAAAACCCCAACCCAACATCAATTCGGGTTGAGCTTGGACGCAGGCTTCAGTCAACCAACCCAACCCACAAGGGCCACAACCTGTGTCAAACATTTGATTTACAACAAATTACTCAAAAGTTAGTAGAATTAAACTTAAAATTTGTTATATAACAGTTCTTACCTGATGGGTGATTTTTTTTACTAGAGCAATCAATTTTTGAACAATTATTTCTTGATGCATATTTCTCTTGAACTTGAAAGAGTTAAACTATGGACAAAATGTATTTATCTATAGCCACAGACACACTTATCTTCCTTTGTCACCCTTTGTATGTGATAAAGGAACTAACCCGGTCAACCCAACTCGAGTTGGGCTTGGGCTGGTAAACTTCAACCTGACCTCAGGTGGGTTGGGCTTGGGAAGAGGGTTGAACACCTCGGGTTGGGTCTGGGCTGACCCCTCAACCTGCCCAACTCGCCCGAGTTGCATCCCTAAACTAATAATATGTCCAATTTTCTAATATACAAAAAGCACCCTTCTACGATTATACAAATTTTGAGATTGCCATGCAGAAACAACCGTAAAAAATCGAAGTTCTCCTATCTATATAAATTTTACTAGATATGATCATATGATTAGCTCTTGCATAATGGATTCAAGTAGTTTACGGACCCATCCATCATATTTAAAGGTTACATTTGGTTCTTTAAATGAATAAATGTTTCCTGCTGTCAAAGATACAACGAATATTATGTGCTCACAGTTTAATAGGATCAGAATTTATATCTAATACTATGTAAGCTTTACTAGATATCAAGTGATAAGTAATCGCACCAAAATGCACTTGCCCATACAATAGAAAAGTAAATGTACTTCATGTTGTGTAGTGGACATACAAGAGAATCAATATGGAACTTTGCTTTCTTATGCAATCATCCAGAATCAGTGAAAGAGAATATTTGAAGTTCAAAAACAATTGTCAGAAGTTAAAAAATATGTCCAAATGATTGACAAGATTAGAAAATAAACAAGAAACGAAAAAAAGGTTCACCTCACGAATAATTTGTCTAACAGAATCTTGGAAGGGAACAACCAAATCTAAAGGCCTCTCCTCTGGAGCATCTAATAGGAAATCATCGTCTTCTTCTACTGGTGGGCGAGAATCCAAAAGGGGCACATAGAACATCAAAAAGGACCTCAGTGATGTGATTGCAAGGGACTTCAGTCCAAAGGCTGAAAACAGAGGTTTTAGCTCTATAGGATACTCCTTGGTTCTGTGTTTGAGATGGTCATGATGAAAAAGACTTTTAGCACTGTGGAGATCAAGAACATAATCCTCAGTATGTGCTGCACCAGCATCACAATAGGCGACTGTAATTCCTGCGTCACTGAAATGGGATACATAAAAGCCATTAGAAGAAGCAATTAGAACCAAAGCCATAGAAATCATAGAAGCATTATATGCAAGATTATGAACCAGGTATATCAGAAAAGTTTTAAACTACTAGTTCCTTGTGAAAAATCTTATATTCAACACCTGAAGTATGAGAGCACTACATCTAAATCCCCACCCAAACCACCAACATGAACAAATACAAAGAAAAAAAGGAAACAAAGCAACTGTGGTGCAAGAACCGGTTTGGTTGGACCAAAGTAAACTCCTGAAAATTATAATAATACATTTGTTTGGTGATAGATCTTCATGGATTGTGTTTTATTTCAACTAATGCATTATTACTCAACAAGGATTTAAGTCTCGGGTAAAACCAATATGAAACTGTCATTTCAAATCAGCCTTGGCAGAGTTGACAATAAACCCAAAATCAATATTCAAAAATTTTGGGTCCGGTTTAATAGGTTTAAGTTGGTTTTGACCGAAATGACCGAAACCTACTGATTCTTTGTCATTTCATATTTTCGTGTGGTAATTGGTCTAGGGATACTAGGCCAACAATCAATTTAGCTTATAGAACGTTTAGTAGCTTTTAAGTTTACAGACAAAAAAATATCCCTCCATGCAATTTGTGGAAAGTCCGGATCTCAAATTTCTAAGATGAGGATTTTAGAAACAAAGGGGATTCCACCTAAAATTTTTGCATAATAGTTCTTCTGCACGTCTCCATAGGTATCTATGCCCAAGGTTCACCGCCGTACCTTGTTTTTTATCATTTTCTATACCAAAGATGGTGTGAGGCTCCAAGTTAGGGGTGAAAAGGCAATCCCTTCAGTTATAGGCCTTTTGAAGCTATTGTCAAAGGCCAGTCTCAACACACCTTAGGGATTAACCTATTTATTTTTATTCTCATAGCATCTAATAATGTATTATACCACGAAAGTGCATAATGTTTTACAACAAACTTATAATAGGTTTCTGATTTCTATTTTAGATTTATGTACTTTATAATAATCTTACAAATCTCAAAATTGAAATCCTTAAAACTGCTAAAACCACTAAATTTTAGAGGGAAGGACCAAAACCAAGTTTTATTTATTAGTTATATATCCAATAGAAATAATGTACTTTATAATAATCTTACAAATTTCAAAGTTGAAATCAATAAAACTGCTAAAACCACTAAATTTTAGAGGGAAGGACCAAAACCAAGTTTTCTTTATTAGTTATATATCCAATAGAAATATGAAAAGTTAAAATAAACATAATAGATGCCCCAAGTAAGGACAAACTGATGGGAAATTGATTGTGATAGTAAGGACATAATGCAGAGCAGAGTTGACAACCTTCTAAGTAGAGAGGAGTAGAGGCTACTATTTTCATAAGAGTAGTGAGGGAAGGGGAAGACATGTAATAACATGGTTCAAAGTATTAAAAACGGATATGAAAAGCTTCCAATGGAAACTAAAATAGCCCTTAATAGAAACAATTAGCAAAGAAGTATTATAAGGTTAAGCTTATATTGTTAACAACTGATTGATGGTTTTGATTAATATTTCTAATTATTTAATACAATATCATCTGAAAAAAAAGATTTTGAGAGGGTCTTTACGGTCATGACCTCTTGCAAGGTTTTTTGCCATAATCCATCTCAAATTATGTGGAGAGGAGTTTTAATCTCATGATGGGTTGTGTTCCAAGTCCCATTTAAAACAAAACATTAAAAAAAAATCATAGCCTGTGTGATCCTATAGCAACCCAATGACCCACAACTATGATGAACGGGGCACACATCTTTTTTCCCACATACCATGAATATTAAGGTGATTTTAAATTTCAATATAAAAGCAAAGACAGCCTGAACGTCTGCAATTAGGTGATCAAGATGTATCCATTTTTGACATATTAGTATTAGGAACACAATGAAAATGAGGCCACATTAAATTTGGCAACCAAGAGATATCGCAACGTTATTCCTATTAGTTTAGACCTATAATGAGGAACTATGGAAATATTCTCTTACCATTACAATGATAGATTAAGCGGAGAAATGCTACAACTTTTTGATGTTGTGAATAATTGCATGCCGGTGAGACTTGATAGAATTTTGAATTTCTTATATGATAGATATATCTAGCAATGGTGCATCAGTCCAAATTTGAGGTAAGAAAGTGTGATGCCAAATAATATAATCCAATAATAAATCTGTAAGATATGAGAATGTTGAGGTCGATGTGTAGTAAAAGTTGGGTATGAAATTTATGATTGGGCATATCTAATAAAGACCTAGAGCCGCAAATATGAGGATCGAGTGTTGGAAGACCAAGTGACAAGGTATGGTCCTGTGCAAATGACATAAAGTTGCCTCGGTATACAGAAAAGCCTCAGTAAAGGGGAAATGATTGGATTTGTGTACAAGGGTCAAAAGAGTAAGAAAAAAAAGGAGATGACCCATGAAGGAGAAAAAGGTCAAAAGACTTTTGTTGTCAAACAAACAATAGAAAAGGATTCACAAAGATGAACCTTTAAAAAAAGGATAGGGTTGTGTGGTTAAGGTTGTAGATAGTGATAAGGGAAAGCCTTCAGATATATTGTCTACAAGCCATATAAAACGGTAAAAGCTAACTGCAATTAAACCTAAGCAGGAGAAATACAAACGAACGAATCGCGAGCTTATTTGAGTTATTTCAACAAAAAAAGGACTTGAGTAATTAATGACTTCAGAAAAATCTATAAAGAATTGGAGGTGAAAAACAATGGGAAGGAACATTTGCATTGTCATAGCACAAAAAAAAGGAGATGCAGATTGTTCAATCTCACTTCCAGTTTGGGTTTATATCGGCATGGATTTCTTTTGGGGTGAGTGGCAGAGAACTTATGAGAACTTTGACGAACTCTGTGAGAACTTTAAGTACTTCATTAGTGGTTAGAGGTTTTAGGAGCCGTACTTTAAATCCCTTGTTAGTAGTGAGGAATGAGGATGCACTTTAAATCTCCCATTAGTCGTATTTGAGGACCTTTGAATGGAATTTTGAAAAAAGCTCTCGAGTGGCGAACTTTAATGTTCCTCCATATACAAACCAAGGTTTGAGAATTCAGGTTCGGATGGACAAAAAACGAACTGGTTCGGGTTCCAAACTTCCAATTTGGGTTCAAGTTCGGCCGATTTGGCTGTTTCAGCCAAAAATATCAAAAATAAGAAAAAGAAACAGAAATTAAGATTTTATTGGCTCAATTCGAGCCCGAATTGATAGTTACATATTCAAGACTTGTGACAAGAATCATGGAATTACTATTAACTACATACATATCATTCAAACTAATACAATGATGATCTAAGAAGCACTGACACTGGTACGGGGACACGGGTACGACACGACACGGATTCGACGACACGGCAAATCCTAAAAAATAAGGACACGGGTACGGCAGGGACACGGCAAAATAAATAAATATTTTTAAATTTATATTTTATGTATGTTTGCAATTCATATATATTTCAATAACCGAAAAAGCCTCATAGAAAACAACTAAAATGAAAATTTAATACATATTGAATCGCTATCGTTAGTTACATCCAGCCCGATCGGTAAATCGTAGACATCTCTAAATGGTATGGAAAATAACGGTTATGTTTCAGTTTTGACTTCAACTTATCTGAAACCTCAGAGAATAACATAAGTTAAAGTCAAACCTGAATCGTAACCGTCCATCATAACCATCCTGACAAGTGAATCACACTCAGGCCCAAATGGCATGCAAAAGAATGGCTGCGATTCAGTTTTGGCTTCAACCTATCTGATTCTCTGAGGTTATAATCTCAGAGGATCAAATAGGTTGAAGTCAAAACTGAATCACCACAGCTTGTAACCCGACCATATATCGAACAGTCCATCAACCCGCAGTGTCCCGAGTGTCCAAGGAGTGTCCAACGAGTGTCCGAGGAGTGTCCGACCGTGTTCGGCTCCCAGAAGCACGTAGGACACGGCACATGCATGTCCGGTGCGTGTCCGGCGAGTGTCCGACGAGTGTCGGTGTCCGACACGGGTACGGGAGGCCTGGGGAAGTGTCCATGCTTCCTAGATGATGATATGAACTAAATCCGTACTAGACCGGATTCGGAAGGATAATGCATGTTCGGGGGTTCACCAAAATCTGAACTAGTTCGGGTTCGGATAAACCCACAAACCATGATACAAACACTCATTTCAAAGTTCCACCCAAAAGGTGAAATTTCAAAGAGCACCAAACCGACAGCCATCACCGGTAACAACCTTCATCGGGTGGCGGTCATCGTTATTGGCCATTCCAATAACCACCTCTGACGAGCTCCGGCGAATACCGATGACTTACTCCAGCAATCACATCCAACGATCAACAACCACCTCAGGGGATCGGCGGTGGTGACCGGCAGCCACCTTTGGTGACCACCTCCGGCGATCGGTGGCCACTTTTGGTGAACTCCGGTAATCACCAGCGTCGAACACCAGCGATCACATTCTGCCACCGACTACCACTTCAGGAAAATTACAGTGAAAGATGGTGGTGAACTCCGGCGACCTCCTCCGACGGTCAGCGATCACCTCCGACCAACTCCAGTCCATTGATCGTCGATGGCGAACTCCGACGATCAACACCGACCAAACTCCGGCGATCATCGACAGTGACCTCCGAAGATCACTTCTGACGCTCACCTTCGATGAACTCCGGTGATCACCTCTAACCGAGAACAATCGGCCATGGGCTTGGCATTTTGTAGTGGATTCAGCTTTGAGAATTTCAAGTCTTTGAAGACTTTGAGCTCATGAACATAAGTTTCATTGGAACTCAAGTCAATAGACTCAAAGCACACGGACTATAAAAGTTGATGACAGTTTTTGGATGTACGTCGCTTTCAAATTCTTCCAAGAAGTGCCCAACGACTAACCCCACCCCCCTAGGGATTGCCACGGCAGCACGAGAATATGATTCTATTTTCTTGGTGGCAGATAGATTTCCCAAGGGTCAACTTATACCTTGTGTGAAGACAGTTGATGTGTTACATATTGCCACAACATACACTCCCGTTGTAGTCAATAAAACAAGTCAGATTTGTGTCACTCTAATACAAATGTAATATCATAAAATTTTAAAATAGTATCCATGTATATGCGTTTATAGAAGATTGAAGAAAATGATCAAAATCAGTAATAATAACTGATATATTGAGCAAAGAGTTGATATAATAATTTGTATTTCATAAAAGAAAACTATATCATAGGGATGGCATTTTCATTGCATGTATAGGCCAGTTGAACCCTAAAAAACTATTATTGCTCGCAACTCTTGATTTAACCAAATTAATCCTAACCAAGAAAATAAAGGTAAGACATATGCAAACAAAAAATGATATATAATTTCAATTATGTACTTTAAGGCAATGATGACTTGGTCTAAATTAACCTATTTGATGTCTTTAGAAACTTATCTCATGTCCATTAAATTTTGTAAATTATCTCATGTCGCCTACAAGGCCCTATAAAGAAAATTAGAGAAAATAATAAAAAAACTAATATAAGGCTTAGATGATGAAGTGGATGAGCCGACGACCAAGAGACATCCTTTTGCTCCTGCATCCGAGGTCTTTCACCATTTAAATAAGAATTACAATGGGCTACTTCATATAGCATGTATGCCACAAGAAATGACTTCCTTTCTTCAACCATTCACACTGCAGCCAAGTTTCCGGCACAAGAAGCGACCACCAAGAGAACCCAATAATTGAAAGATGAAACCTAGAAAGAGAGCCAAATAATAAAAGCTTGGAGACATTAGAGAAGTAAAAAGAACCACTAGATGGGAAAAGGCATGACACTCCTTTCTTTCTCCTTGCCCATTTTTTCCTCTTTATCTCCATCTCTTTGTGTCCTCCTTGTACCTTTCCACAACAACAGCATATAGAAGGTGGAAATGCCCTACTAGAACAAACACATCTACTTCCCATTTCTAAGTCATGTTAATCAAAATGTCCTGTCCAAATATGCTAATAAATAATAATAAAAGTAATCACCATCTTGGCTCAAATAATATATTTTGTTTAGCCATTTAAAAAATATGTAGATATCTACCATCATATTGATGCGGACATCAGCATGGAGCCGCGCCCGTGGCGTGTCTACCAGCGCAAGAGGCGCCAGCTGAGCTTGTGGATATGATCAGTTGTTCCAGTTTGATTCCATATTGTTTTTGTATTTTATTTATTGGCATTTGTCTTTAGACCCACCTCGCCTATTGGCCGTGTGGACCAGTCGTTGTAAGCCTATATAAAGGCCCTTGTCTTCTCATTTGAGGTACTGAATAATGAATAAAAATTCCGTTCCCTCCACATTTGTGTTGAGAGAGCCAAGGTGAGGTGTGTGAAACCCCAAACCTAAACCTAGGTGTGTGAAACCCTAGGCCCAATCTAAGTGTGTGAAACCCTAGTGGGACCCCCACCCCTCCATTTCCCCTTTACCCCTTTTCTTTTCCAAGCCCCTGCCGAAACACCCCCTTCCCTCTTCCTTATCCCATGCGACCCAAACCCGACCTCGACCCCGCCCCGCCGCCCGCGACCCCTCTCCTCCCCTCCCTTCCCTTCCTCTCGGCCGACAACCCCAGCCCCACCCCGATCCAGCCCCCGGCCCCTGCGAACGCCACGCCACCACCCCACCTTCCCCTGCCCTGCGGCAGCCCGGGCGCAGCCGGCCCGACCCCCCTTTCTCCACCACCCAATCCCCTCCTCCCCCCTCTCCCGTGCGCCCCTGGACCCCAACCCGATTCCCCCCAGTGTAGTCAAGGCGTTAAGGCGGACTTAAGGCGCTCAACCTTACCGGCGCCTGAGGCGAGAGGCGAGAGGCGAGGCGAGCGCCTGATTGAAATAAGGCGTTCAAAAAATATTATATATATATATAGATAAATTATAAAATAACTAGTTGAAACAAGTGCTGCCAGCTTCTCATGCTGGGATTATTTTACTAGGGGGCCATAGGATGAGTTCGGATCTCCTCCACTCGGTAGCTTTAGTTGGTGGGCTCAATGCACATCACAGCTGCATACAGTTGGCTGGAGTACGCTTCACTTTCGGGTCGCCTGCCATCGTGTGGTTTTGATGCGCACAGGTCCACCAATCGAGGCCGACCAACTGGAGAAGATCTGAACTCAAATGGGATGAACCCTGATCCCTAGGAGGATGCCACGTAAAGTTGGCAATCCAAAAGTTGGCAAACTAGTTGGCTGCCTAGCATTTCATTTTTTCCTATAACCTTATATGGTCAATAGGTTAGAGCCAAAACTGAATCACAACTGTCTGATCGGTGAATCATACTTAGCATGCAAAAGAACGGGTATGATTTAGGTTTGGCTTCAATTTAAACCATTATTTAAATAAGGCGGGCGCCTCCATCGCCTCACGCCTTGAGCGCCTCTCGCCTCAGGCGGGCGCCTTGCTCCGCCTCATATTCCTGTTGCCGCCTTGATTCAGGCGAGGCGCTCTAGTCTCGCCTCGCCTCGCCTCTCGCCTCAGGCGGGCGCCTCGGGTCGCCTTAACTACACTGATTCCCCCCCATCCCTCCGCCCCCTCCGCCGCGCCCAGGCCCGACCCCAGCCCCGGCCTCTCCACCCCTCCGGCATGACAACCCCGACCCCTCCCTGTGCTGCAGTCCGACCCGACCCGATCCCCCACCTGCCTCCTTACCCCCGCGCCCAGCCACTGGCCACCCCCCCCCCCCCCTATCCCTGACTCAGCCCCAATCCTGATCCCCTCCGCCTTCCTTCCCCGCGACCCACCCCAGGCCCCCACCTCCCCTCCCCTGCGGGCCCCACCTCGACCCACCGAGCCCTTCCCGACCCTTTCCCAAACCGCGCCCGACGGGGATCATGGCGTGATCCACGACAATCAAGATCCTGTACCGATCTCACTATACCCGGAGGTCCCAGCACCGTCATTGCTTCACCCAGAGATCCACGAGGCTTCAAAACACGTTCCTGCATCATCATCACCGCCTCAGTAAGACCCCTCCTACCCAGTCAGGTACTTTCGCGTTCCATCAGTCGAATCTCTAGTGCATTCTCAATTGCTCGCCGTTGGCCACTGTTGAGAGGTTGTGTGTCCATTCCTGCCCGTTAGGCTATTGGTATTTGATATTGCGGGACGGTCGCATGACCGATAATTTAAGCATTAATGATTTTAATTCTGGATACTGGAAGCGAACTGTAGGGTGCTAGTAGTAACTTGTTAAACCCATCATTCCTGCGATTGTATGAACAATGATTCCTGCCTAGGATTCTTAACTTATTGTGAAACATTGCTGGTACAATTGAATTGCTGATTTCCTGCCCACCTGCATCGTATTGCATCATTTTGGTATCAGAGCATGGTTGTGACCTTCAGATAGGAGCCCTGCATTTATTATATGTCATCATTTCATTTGCATCGATTGTCGTTGTGTGTGCATGCCAACCCGTAAGGGTAGGCCATATCTTTTAGGGGAATCTAGTGAGTCTAACAGTTGCAACATGTATCCCGACGCCCTAGCTAGGACACTCGCTGAGTTAGCTCAGGGGATTGCCACCATGAACCAAAATTTCGCAGCTTACCAGCGTGATACCAATGCCCGTTTTGACCATCTGGACCAAGCTCCACCTCGGACTCCACCACCTCTGGACCCTCAAGATTTTCGGCCACCTTGGCAAAATAATCAAAATCCGGATGAACAATATCTCCGGAGCATCAAGCTAGAAGTGCCCTCCTTCGATGGCCGGTATGATCCCCAATTTTTCCTGGACTGGCTCCAATCCATGGATTGGTATTTTGCCTGGTACCCCTTAACGGAACCAAGGAAGGTCCGATTCGCCGCGATGAAACTTAGTGGCCCTGCCAGTCAATACTGGACCAACGTAAAGGCCTTGAGAGTTGCACGAACCCAAGACCTCATCGATACTTGGGTAGCCATGAAGAATGAACTGAAGGGGAAATACATGCCACCCTCCTATCAGGCGTGCGCCTCTTGGATCAGTGGCATCAATTCACTCAAGGCAACAAGTCAGCGAGGGACTATGTCGCCAAATTTGACGAGTTCTTAACCCACTGCAACGTTCTGGGAACTAAAACCCCTGTTCAGGTTCTATCCCGTTTCCGATCAGGTCTGAGAGAAGACTTAAGGAACGAGCTTCTTGCTCGAGGTGTTACAGAATTAGCGAGGGCCTACGTTTTAGTGCAAGATCTCGATAGCATTAGGTCCACCCACTCCCATCGGGGCCAAGATTCCCGAAACAATGCCCCTCGATCCTCCTCAAGCAGCTACCCAAGTCGGCCCTACCCCAACCAATCTCAACCACGAGCCGACTCCACCAGTCGAAGCAATAAGGACAACTGTGGCAAGGGCCCTGAGAGGGACTTCTCCAAAGTCAGTCTCCTCATCAAGTGCTACAAGTGCCAGGGTTATGGACACGTGGCTGCCAATTGCCCTAGCCCCGTCAAAATCAACACCATTGATGGCACACATGTTGAAGCACTAGAGTCAGAGGTTGACGGCTTCGTGTACCAAGCCGACGAAGACGAGGGAGACTTCGCTGATGAGGATAGTGACCCCACGCTAGCTTGTCTTAGGTATGCGTCGCCCGTCAAATTGTTAGTTGTTAGGTGCGCCTTATCCCAGCCGAAAGAACAAGATGGCTGAAGGCGTACCAATATCTTTACACCTTCACCAGGATTGGGGATAAGAACTGTAAAGTGATCATCGACAGCGGAAGTTACGTCAACGCAATATCGTCTGTCGTGATCTCCAAGACTAGGTTGTAGGCAGTTCCCCATCCCCAACCATACCAAGTCTCCTGGATCATGGCAATGGACGTCAAGCAAAGATATTTGGTCCTCATAAACTTCAATGCCTACCAGGAGAAGATCTGGTGTGATGTCTTGACTATGTATGAGGATCAAGTTATACTAGGACGGCCTTGGCTTTTCGATAATGATGTTCTCATCTATGGCCGATCTAACATGTGCCTGTTTGAACAATGAGGGTAAGAAAATCAAACTGTTGCCCTCTCAACCCAAGAGTAGTCAGCCTGCGCAGCAGCCCACCCCTACCAAGAAAACCAGCAACGTCAGTTACATCGGTGCCAAAGAATTGAGCATAGAAATGGAAAAAGGAGAGCCAATCATAATCCTTGCAGCCCGAGAAATTCCTAAAGAGTCTACCCAAGTTATTCCCCTAGATATTGCTCCAGTACTAAAAGAGTTCACCGATGTCTTCCCTGAGGATCTCCCAAACCAACTGCCTCCAATGCGTGACATACAACACGCCATCGATTTGGTTCCTGGAGCGAGCCTCCCCAACCTACTCCACTACCGGATGAACCCTACGGAGCATGACGAGCTGAAACGGCAGGTTGATGAATTATTGAGGAAGGGTTTCATCAAAGAGAGCATGAGCCCTTGCGCGGTCCCCGCTCTGCTTATGCCCAAGAAGGATGGAACCTGGCGTATGTGCGTAGATAGCCGTGTCATCAACAAGATAACGGCCAAATACCATTTTCCTATCCCTCGCCTGGATGACCTGTTAAACATGATGTCTGGAGCCACAGTCTTCTCCAAAGTTGACCTAAAGAGTGGTTACCACCAAATCCGCATCCGCCCTGGAGATGAATGGAAGACGACGTTTAAGACCAAGGACGGACTATACGAATTGATGGTTATACCGTTTGGACTGACCAATGTTCCTAGCACTTTCATGAGAGTCATGACCCAAGTACTCCGCCCTTTTATGGAAAAATTCCTTGTGGTATACTTTGATGACATTCTCATTTATAGCCAGTCCCGGGCGCAGCATTTAGACCACCTTCGACAAGTCTGCGCCGTGCTGAGGAAAGAAGAGATATTCGTCATTCCTAAGAAGTGCACTTTTCTCGCCACCGAAGTCCACTTCCTCGGTTTTGTCGTTTCTGTCAACGAAGTTATTGCCGACCGGGAGAAAGTCCGCGCAATTGAAGAATGGCCTGAACCCAAGAAAATCCGAGATGTTCGAAGCTTCTACGGTCTTGCCACCTTTTACAGGAGGTTCATCAAAGGGTTCAGTACCATTACGGCCCCAATCACAGACTGCCTAAAGAAAGGCGAGTTTGAGTGGACGAGTGCTGCCACTAGGGCTTTTCTGGAAATTAAGAGGCAAATGGCTGAGGCCCCTGTGATGCGCCTCCTAGATTTTACCTAAATCTTTGAAGTAGCCTGTGACGCCTCCGGAATCGGCATAAGGGGCATCCACTCTCCAAAGAAGGTCATCCTGTCGTATATTTCAGCAAGAAACTGAATGAAACTCGCCAGCGATACTCCACTTACAATAAGGAATTCTATGCGGTGATTCAATCACTTCGCCACTGGCGACACTATCTGCTCCCGCAAGAATTTGTTATCTATTCTGACCATGAGGCCCTGCGGTATATCTATTCGCAAAAGAAGCTTAACGCACGGCATGGTCGCTGGGTCGAGTTCCTCCAGGACTACACTTTCACCCTGCGCCATAAGGCGGGCGTAGAGAACAAGGCGGCTGACGCACTCAGTCGTCGTATGTTTGTCCTGTCTAAGTTGACCACTACGGTCGAGGGTTTTGAAAAACTGACGACTGAGTATGAGTCTTGCCTCGATTTCAGTGAAATCTATACTGCACTAGTAGGCGGGACAGTTCAAGAAATGGACGGGTACCACATGCAGAACGGGTATCTCTTCCGTGGCCGTCGGCTGTGCATTCCTCGAACATCCCTTCGTGAATTCCTTGTTCGGGAGGTTCACGCGGGTGGTCTTGCCGGCCATTTCAGCATTGATAAAACCATCGAGGCCGTCGAATACCGGTTCTATTGGCCGAGCCTTAAGCGTGATGTCGTCAGACATGTGGGTAGGTGTCATATTTGTCAGTTGCCCAAGCAGAGGAAACAAAACACTGGCATGTATACCCCACTCCCAGTTCCTAACTGCCCCTGGCAAGATATTAGTATGGACTTCGTGCTCGGCCTCCTGAAAACCCTACGAAAACATGATTTGGTCTTGGTGGTGGTAGACCGATTCTCTAAAATGGCTCACTTCCTCCCATGCTCCAAAACTTCCGATGCCTCCCGCGTCGCAAAAATCTTCTTCGATGACATCGTGAGGTTACATGGGTTACCCAAAACCATCGTATCGGATCGAGATGTCAAGTTCACCAGTTTCTTCTGGAAAACACTCTGGCACAAACTAGGGACAAAGCTTCAAGTTTCCACGGCATTCCACCCCCAAACCGACGGTCAAACCGAGGTAGTCAATCGGAGTTTGGGGAATCTTTTGCGAACATTAGTGGGCGAACACGTTGGGAGTTGGGATCTGAAACTATCAATAGCCGAGTTTGCATATAATACATCTGTCAATAGGACCACCAATATAAGTCCTCATAAAGTCGTGCATGGGTTCAAACCTAGGCAACCAGTCGATCTTATCCCCATGTCTGAGCATCATAGAATTTTTGAGTCGGCATTTGCTTTTGCATCTCATGTGCATGATTTACATAAGGAAATCGTAAAAAAATTGAACAGAGCAATGCGAGCTATAAATTAAGGGCCGATGCCCGGAAGCGAGTTCAGACTTTCAGTATGGAAAATTATGTGATGGTCCGGATTCGTCCGGAACGGTTTCCTTCGGGAGCCGTTAAGAAACTACATGCACGCAGTGCAGGTCCTTTTCGGGTTCTAAAAAAATTAAATGATAATGCTTATGTTATTGAATTACTCGAGGGTTTTGGCATCAGTCCCACCTTTAATATTGAAGACCTAGTGGCTTATATGGGCTTAGATTTTAACCCTAGAAATCCACTACTAGATAAGTCTACCCTGGACTTAGCCCTGAGTGCCCCCTTACTCCCACTCCCATAAATATCCCCACCATATACAGCAAAGAGCATTGATAAGATTCTAGATGATGAGATTGTCTCGGAAAGAGACGGTGGAATCCGGCGGTACTTAGTTCGTTGGAAAGGGAGCCCTTCTTTTGACGACACATGGATCGAACGTCAGGAGCTTCAGCAGCTGGATCCAGACCTAATGGAATTATATGAGAGCCGCCTAGAGCCTTACTCGACGGAATCGAGTTCTCTCCCATCCCGAGAGAATGATGCGGACATCAACACGGAGCCGCGCCCGTGGTGTGTGTACTAGTGCAGGAGGCACCAGCTGAGCTTGTGGATGTGATCAATTGTTCCAGTTTGATTCCATGTTGTTTTTGTGTTTTATTTCTTGGCATTTGTCTTTAGTCCCACCTCGCCTGTTAGCCGTGTGGACCAGTCGTTGTAAGCCTATATAAAGGCCCTTGTCTTCTCATTTGAGGTACTGAATAATGAATAAAAATTTCGTTCCCTCCACATTTGTGTTGAAAGAGCCAAGGTGAGGTATATGAAACCCCAAACCTAAACCTAGATGTGTGAAACCCTAGGCCCAATCAAGGTGTGTGAAACCCTAGTGGGACCCCCACCCCTCCATTTCCCCTTTACCCCTTTTCTTTTCCAAGCCCCTGCCGAAACACCCCCTTCCCTCTTCCCTATCTCGTACAACCCAAACCCGACCCCGACCCCGCCCCGCCGCCCGCGACCCCTCTCCTCCCCTCCCTTCCCTTCTTCTCGGCCGATGACCCCAGCCCCACCCCGATCCGGCCCCCTGCCCCTGCGAACGCCACACCACCACCCCGCCCTCCCCTGCCCTGCGGCAGCCCGCGCGCAGCCGACCCGACCCCCCCTTCTCCACCGCCCGATCCCCTCCTCCCCCCTCTCCCGTGCGCCCCTGGACCCTAACCCGATTCCCCCCCCATCCCTTCGCCCCCTCCGCCGCGCCCAGGCCCGACCCCAGCCCCGGCCTCTCCACCCCTCCGGCGTGACAACCCCGACCCCTCCTTGTGCTGCAGTCCGACCCGACCCGATCCCCCACATGCCTCCTTACCCCCGCGCCCAGCCACCGGCCACCCCCTCTATCCCCGACTCAGCCCCAATCCCGATCCCCTCCGCCTCCCTTCCCCGCGACCCACCCCAGGCCCACGCGTCCCCTCCCTGCGAGCCCCACCCCGACCCACCGAGCCCTTCCCGACCCTTTCCCAACCCATGCCCGACGGGGATCATGGCGTGATCCACGACGATTGAGATCCTGTACCGATCTCACTGTACCCGGAGGTCCCAGCACCGTCATTGCTTCACCCAGAGATCCGCGAGGCTTCAAAACGCATTCTCGCATCATCATCACCACCTCAGTAAGACCCCTCCTACCCAGTCAGGTACTTCCGCGTTCCATCAGTCGAATCTCTAGTGCATTTATCAATTGCTCGCCGCTGGCCACTGTTGAGAGGTTATGTGTCCATTCATGTCCGTTAGGCTATTGGTATTTGATATTGCGGGACGGACGCGTGCCAGATAATTTAAGCATTAATGATTTTAATTCTGGATACTGGAAGCGAACTGTAGGGTGCTAGTAGTAACTTGTTAAACCCATCATTCCTGCGATTGTATGAACAATGATTCCTGCCTAGGATTCTTAACTTATAGTGAAACATTGCTGGTACAATTGAATTGCTGATTTCCTGCCCACCTGCATCGTATTGCATCATATATTCTCCCATATAAGCCACTCCACAATGTCAAGCTCAGATCTTCATAAGAAAAACTTTAACCCCATAATATTGTGTTCTAACCTAAAATTACAACCAATTTTTTCACTAGAATAAACTCCCTTGTTACTGAAAGAAGTTACTCTATAAAAATGGTTTTGGTCCATTGTAAACATCTTTCATCTTATGATGGGGGATTAAATAGCAAATTGAATTAAAAGAATTGCTTAAGAAGTTCTTGGAGAATCTAGAGGATATCAATATGGAGATAAAGATACCTAGTGGTGGCAATCAAGAAAATGAGATCGTGCTTTAAAGAATGGCATAAAACAAATGACATTTATGACTTCGAAAGGTATAGAAAAGCTAAGAAGAATGCTAAAAATTTAGTTAATAAAACTAAGTTTGCAATTTTTGATAACATGTATGATAAGCTAGGTTTCAAAGAACGTGAGAAAAAAAAATAAAAATTAGCTAGAACGAGAAAAGGAAAACTAGAGATATAGATGAAGTTAGGTGCACTAAAAGTGATGGCAATACTATATTGGTGAAATAAGATGAGATTGAAGACAGACAGAGAGCCTACTTGCATAAATTAATGAATGAGAATCCCACTTCATGAGTGTATTTAGAACCACAATCCAAGGATTGGCATGTTTACTATTGTCCAACTAAAATAGCTGAAGTGGAGGAGGCTTTGAAAATGATACATAAGAGTAAAACACTGAGCCCTGATGGCATACCAATTGAAGTTTGGAAAATCCTAGAAAGAAGTGTCTTAACTTGGTTAACTAGTTTGTTTAATAAAATCTTGACAATAAGGAAGATGTCAAATGATTGAAGAAGTATTATGGTATGGTACATATTTATAATAATAAAGGTGATGTTCAAAATTGTTCCATTTATCGTGGAATTAAGCTTATGCGACACGCCATGAAATTATGGATAAGGGTGAGAGAATACAGGTTAAGATAGATGACAAGGATTTTGGAGAACCAATTCGGATTCATGCCAGGAAGATCTAGTAACAAGCATGCATCCAACTGAAAAGCAAAATACATAAGCAACAAAGACAATGGTGTACTTGGTTCACTCAAGAACTTGGGGGACCTATCAAAAATCGTCCAGGAGAGAGACCTATCAAGAATCGTCCAAGACAACTACCACCCACGCCCCCCAAAACAGAGATTGCGTTACAGAGAAAATTATCTCTCTCTTTTATCTTCTTAAATCTCACAGACTACTCACAGGAAACAAAAAAAAAACAAAACTTTACCTTAAAAACCAAAACAATATTCATCGCCGCAAAATCAGAAAAAAAAAAAAAAGTTAGATTTTGAGCTGTAAATCATCGAACCAGAGCTCAATACTGCGAAGGGAAGCATAAAAGCATATGAAACCAGGAAGGAGGAGATCTGATCGACGCACCCGAACAGAAACCGAGAAGCGAAAGGCCTCCCCGCCGCCGCGACGGAAGCCGCGGCGGCGGAGGCAGCGACGGCGGCCGAGAATTGCCCGTAGGAGTGCAGAGACTGGGCGGAGACTTTCTGATTCCTCTTCAGAAGATCAAGAACAAGCGCGATCCCCGCCATTGCAACAGACCGATCAGCTCTACCGTGATAGAGAGATCCTCCTCACCAGCTCTCGAGGAGGGACGACGACCCGACTCTGCAACCCTTTTCCGCACGGACACTTTTTATACGGTACTCCAACGTGTAATCGTATTATACGGCCGACGGTCTCCATCTTGATTCGTGAGGCCCATTACTAACCACTCTAGTATATGGGCCTTAGTACTCTTTATATAGGCCAATTGGGTTCAACCCTTAACGATATCTTGGGCCGCTTGGAACCTTCTACAAAACTTATTCTAATGGATGAAATAGCTAGTGATTTTTTATTAAAAAATCTCGAGCGGACGACGTATATGCATTTGTACTATGCATAGCTAAAGGCCAGCAGATGGGTCATCCGCTGGAGATGCTCTAAGTTGCCAGAGATTAAGAGCACCCTTTTAATTTTTACAAATATTTTTTATATATGAAAGAATATGGAAGGTTGGTTCTTATTCCATAGATTATGTGACATTAGGCTATGATTTATTTGGAGGGGTTATCTTTAACTTCAGGAAGTGTTTGCCTTGCCACTGATTTTGTGGTATTAGATAATTGATATATGAGGTATCCTAGATACTTGAGATAAATTGAATACCTACCTTAAAGCGACTTACGTCAAACCAAACAGAATAAGCCATGTGAGGTATTTTGAATACTCACCTCAAAATAACTTACCATATCAAATACTCCAAACCAAACGGAACGTAAATATATATGGCATACATCACATGATTATGTATATACATTAATACTTTATCAAAATACTCAGTCCAAAAATATACATGAAAATAGTATGGCATACACTTTTTTATATATACATAGAACATGAAGTTAGGGACCTGGCACCTGAAGATCCTCTAACAACATGATAGAAAAGATTTGTCGAATAATCGGATTCCTAGAAAATTGTCTGTTCCAGTAATGCTAGCCACCTTGGCCAAGCAATCCACATAAGAGTTTGCAGCTCAATCAACTTTGGTAATACGAATTCCCCGAGCTCGTACTTGGCAGCCGCAACTGGGGCAGGTGGTTCCTCCGGTGGGAGTCCCCATGTTTGTCCATCTTTCGATCGATGGGCTTCTCTCCAGCATGTCGTTGCAGGTCGGGTTCAACTTTCTACCGCAAAAGTTGCAGGGATCCCAGGGATGTTGGGCTCAAGATCTGGTGGGGAGATTCCTCGAGGGTCGTATGCCGTTGGAGGTCCTTCGACGCCAAATTATTCGACTATGGCCTTGTGCCGGGAGGGTTCAGATCCTTGATTTAGGGGGGGGGGTATGGCCAGTGGATTCTATAGCCTCTGAGGGGGTGGTGTATGGTCCGTGGATGCATGTCCTTCATCGAATGCCGAAGATGACTCTTTTTTTGGGTGCGGTGGAAGGCTTGTTCCAACAAGGAAGATGAAATCTCATCCCTTCAAAGAGGAAAGCGGAGACGTTGGATCCTGCTGTATGCACGGAAAAGGTACGGGTCGGCTTTATTGCGCAAAACCAGATTACAAGTGTGGCCGGGACCCGGGTGGCTCGGGTGTAGCGAGTCCGGGTTGCGGCGAGTTTTGATCAGGGGATTTGTGGGAAAGATCTTCTAGAGGATCCCTTTGATCCGCGTCTCCACGTGGTGTTCGTGCGAGAGCTCTGAAGGGGTTGCCCAGGACAGAGGTCTTTACAGGGTGAGGGTTTTGGAGAGGCTAAGGAGTGTCCACCGTTGCTTTTGTCCCTTCTGTGCTTCGTGCTTTCTCGGCTAGGGGGTCTTCAGCTTCGTTCCTCGATCTTCGTGTCTTCCTCACTCCTTGCTTGACCTCGGCGTCCTTGATCGTCGGTTCGCGGCGTCGATCGTGCTTTTGGCGTCGGCTTTCGGCTTTGGCTTTTTGGCGTTGGCTTGGCTCCGGCGTGGCTCTGGCTTTTGCTTTGCTTCGGCGCTTGCGCTTGGACGTAGCCGGGAGAGACTTGCGATGCTTTCGTTCTTCCGGACTTCGCGTCGTATCGGCTAGAACGTGCGGTGCTTTTGCTCGTGGCCGGCGTAGTCGCTTGGCTTTGGCACTTGCGTTGCTTTAGCGCGGGCTTTACTGGGACTTTGCTTTGGCTTCTTGCGTTGGCTTTAGCTTCAGCGTCAACTCGGTCTTCTTCTTCGAACGACATGGGCTACTTCTCCGGTGCTTCGACGGTTTGGGTGTCGGCTGGACTTCTCTTCTTCTTCGGGCTTCCTTGGCGTGATCGGAATCGAAGAATGCTTTCGAAGATAGTGGGGGTAGCACCGATCTCCGTGCGACGGTTGTGGCGTCGGCTTTTGTTGATGAAGACGGCGGGGGTAGCGATGGTCTCCGTGCGACGGTTGTAGCGTCGGCTTTTGTTGATGAAAACGGCGGGGGTAGCGACGCTTCAAGCGGTCTGCTCCAGGCTTCCTTCTTCGTGGATGGCGCAGGTGTTTGTCGAAGACGACGGGGTGCTGACGCTTCGTTCCTCTCCTCCGGGCTTTGGAGCTTGATCAGGGTCGAGGATTTGTTGGAGTCGACTGGGTGATGCCGCTCCGAGCTTCTTCTCTGGCCTTTGCTTCTGGCGTCTTCGGAGTCGAAGGGTCTTCTTCTCCGAGCTTTCTTCTTCGTGCACGGAGTCGAAGTCTTGATCTTCGTGTGCAAGAGTCTTCACGTCGATGAGGGCTTTTAATGGACTAAGCCGATCCCGAAGGGACAGGCTTGCCCGTGCCTCGTGAAGCCTTGGGTCGATGAAGAAGCGTCTCCTCTTCTGCAGAGCTCCCGCACTTCGTCTTCAATCTTCGACCTGGCGACGGTTGTGGCGTCGGCTTCTTCTCTAGGCATATTTGACGTAATCAGAGTTAAAGGCTTTGTTGAAGATGACGGGTGTAGCACCGCTTCGTTCTTCTTCTCCGGGCTTTTGAGCTTGATCGGAGTCGAGGGCTTGTTGGAGACGACGGGGTAGTGTCGCTCCTCTTCTTCTTTGGGCTTTTGGGCTTGATCGGAGTCGAAGGCTTGTTGGAGACGACGGGGTAGTGCCGCTCCTCTTCTTCTCCGGGCTTTTGGGCTTGATCGGAGTCGAAGGCTTGTTGGAGACGACGGGGTAGTGCCGCTCCTCTTCTTCTCCGGGCTTTTGGGCTTGATCGGAGTCGAAGGCTTGTTGGAGACGACGAGGTAGTGCCGCTCCGATCTTCTTCTCCGGCCTTTGCTTCTGGCGTCTTCGGAGTCGAAGGGTCTTCTTCTACAAGCTTTCTTCTTCGTGCACAGAGTCGAAGTCTTGATCTTTGTGTGTAAGGGTCTTCACGTCGCTGAGGGCTTTCAATGGACTAAGCCGATCCTGGAGGGACAGGCTTGCCCGTGCCTCGTGAAGCCTTGGGTCGATGAAGGAGCGTCTCCTCTTCTGCAGAGCTCTCGCACTTCATCTTCAATCTTCGACCTTGCGGCGGTTGTGGCGTCGGCTTCTTCTCCGGGATTATTTGGCGTAATCGGAGTTGAAGGCTTTGCTGAAGATGATGGGTGTAGCGCCGCTTTGTTCTTCTTCTCCGGGCTTTTGGGCTTGATCGGAGTCGAAAGCTTGTTGGAGACGACGGGGTGGTGCCGCTCCGATCTTCTTCTCCGGCCTTTGCTTCTGGCATCTTCGGAGTCGAAGGGTCTTCTTCTCCGAGCTTTCTTCTTCGTGCACGGAGTCGAAGTCTTGATCTTCTTGTGCAAGGGTCTTCACGTTGATGAGGGCTTTCAATGGACTAAGCCGATCCCGAAGGGACAGGCTTTCCCGCGCCTCGTGAAGCCTTGGGTCGATGAAGAAGCGTCTCCTCTTCTGCAGAGCTCCCGCACTTCGTCTTTAATCTTCGACCTTGCGACGGTTGTGGCGTCGGCTTCTTCTCCGGGCTTATTTGGCATAATCGGAGTTGAAGGCTTTGCTGAAGATGACGGGTGTAGCGCCGCTTCGTTCTTCTTCTCCGGGCTTTTGGGCTTGATCTAAGTTTTCTACTCACTGTGGAATATTTCATTTTACATGCAATTGTGATTAGATGTAGGGTGGTTCTCTCTTTCCCCCACTTGCAAAAAGAAAGCAGTATAGCGGGTTTCTATGTAGTGAAGTGTAGAAACATACAAGGGTTGCATTCAGATATAAACTACAACACACATAGAGATTTATATGAGGAAACCCTTTACGAGAAAAACCTCACCGGTTTCACACCGGTAATGGTCAGAGCGATCCAATAAGCTTTAAGGTTCAGTTATATATAAACACGGAGATATGAACGCACAAGACCTAATAGAAGTAACCCCTCCACTCCACATTGCCTTATATTGTTTGTGTTTCAGCTTTTCACAACCTCTTTCTCCTTTGGCTGCCTTTTTACATGATCCAACACATGTGGTCCTAGGTGTGGTGAAAAATTACGGTTGTTGTATTGTTTCCCGCCAATATTCGATTGACTTTTAAGTACAGTGCCCTGTATCGTACTAAGCTGTTGCGTAGACGCTGTTGAGAGAGAGAGAGAGAGAGAGAGAGAGAGAGAGAGAGAGTAGACTAGCATCTGATCTCCAAAAACCTCGAGGAGTTCTGAAAAACAGGAAATGCATATGAAAATAGTGAATTCCGGTCAGAAATATTTGTTGAGTCTGCTATTTGTAGAGATTTAAAAATATCCGGGTATCGTGCCAGTTTTTGTAGCCAGTTTATTGGCCCCGAATAGTCTTCGTGGGCCCCAGGCAGGGTTGGCAGTTCTCATTGCTGTCTTTCTGGATCCCAAGCAAGGCTGATGGGTCCCACTGTCAAATTCGTGGGCCTCAGGAAGGACTAGCGGGTCCCACTATTGTCGTAATGCATGAGCCTGTGAGTATGTTGGCTAGATTTTGCACCCACACTAGCTAGTGCTCATCCGAGACGCCGCTTAGACCCTCTAGATTCACTATAGTGGAAACACTAGCACCTGATCTTGCAAGAACGAACGTGACCAAGGTGAACCTAACCCCACTAAAGATGCGAGATTCAAAACATTGTAGCAAAACATTTTGCGAGATTCAAAACATAGTAGCAAAAGTACTCTAGTCATCACTGTAGTAAAAATATATTGTATCAATTCACTATTTTGCACAAAAATGTTACTCTTGCAAAAACATTGTAGCAAATATAACTTTTCCATGCAAATGTTAATTTTGCAAAAGAGTAATGCTATTCAGCCGAAGGTTTGTCCCGAATTCATTGGCTCGAAAGACATGGCAGCGTGCAACTAGTGTTGTTAAAGATTTTAAAATCGCTAATGGGTTTTAGCCACCAATTGCACGCTGCCACATCTTTCGGATCGGCGAATTCGGGACAAACCTTCGGACTGAATGGCATTTCTCTTTGCAAAAACACTATAGCAAAAACATTGTAGCAATTGTCCTTCTGTACGCAAATATTACTTTCTAAAAAGCATTGTAGCAAGACATTGCAGAAACATTTGACATACTTTTGCATTCACATGATACTCTTTTTAAAACACAGTAACAATTGTTACTCTTGTGTAAATTCAAATGTATAATTACTCTTATAAAAATACTTTTGCAAAATCATTACAACAATTGTTACTCTTTTGCACCTTAAATTTTTTTTCTTTTTTCTATTGTACCAAAATACTGTAGAAAGTACTAACATATGTAGGGGTAAATGAATTATTTACCGCTTAGAGACCTAATGCTAAAGCTTTGTTTATTTGAAAGGTTTTTAAAATGTATTTTTGGGCAAATTACACTTTGCCCTCCTAAAGTTTAGCTCAAAAAACACTTAACCCCTCAATAGTTTAAAAACTACATTCCCCCAAATTCAATTTTGAATCTTGATCATATTGAAATGACCAAATGAGGAAATTAAGGAGTTGACAAAAGGGGGTATTGTGCTAACATATCAAACTTTAGGGAGCGATTTGAAACAACATAATAAACTACAGTTGGGTTAAGTGTTTTTGAGCTAAACTTCAGGGGGACAAAGTGTAATTTATTTAATATTTTTTTTGAAAGGTACTAAAGCAAAGTGTAACAAAAAATATTTTCAGGGATCTAATACACATTACCCCAAACAAAATATTATTCCCTACACGTCCAATAGGACGATAATCGTTTCTTAGGGGCTGTTTGGCATAAGGCACATGTCATTTCTCTGTTTCTTGCCTAAGGCTTGTGCCTCAGGCAAAATGTGACGGCGCAATCTTGTGCAGAAACTACGTTTGGTATGTGGCACAAAAACATTGCTGAATCCAGATTCTTTGGCACAGAAACACGAAAATAGGGTTTGGTATGCAGTAAGACAGAACATACAATAGAAAATTTTAAAAATAATTTTTACAATCCAACAACTAAATTATTTATCTAATAAAATAATTAAATGACTTGCTAAAACATCTAATATTTTGATGATGAAGAAATGAGCAAGGGGATTAATGCAGAAGGAATGAGCAAGAGGAATACGAGATCATGGGCTTGTAGGTCCACTCCCCATGCGAGAAAAAAATTGACGATCGGCTTTGACGACAGATAACTACGACCGGCCAGTGACATTGCACCACATATGTCACATATGGGTAAGGAGGTAATTTGAACCCATTGAAAATTACCTCCTCAGCCTCTTTTAAGGGTTTAAATTACCTCCTTACCCTTATGTGAGTATGTGGTGCAAAGTCATTGGTCGGTCGTAGTTACCGGTTCGTCAAAACCGGCCGTCAAAAACAGAGAGAGACGTTGAGAAGGGGCCACTTGGAGTAGAGAGAGAGATGGGGATGGAAGATCTGTGAGAAAAAAAACTACCCACTTAGAGAGAGAGAGAGAGAGAGAGAGAGAGGTGGGGATGGGAGACCTGCGCACCACAGTTTCCGTGGGGTCACCGCTAGGATCTCCCATCCTTGGCCGTACGTCAGAGTAGAGAAAGAGAGAGAGAGAGATGAGAGACAACAGGAGTACAAAAGATAAATCTTTTGTACTCCGACGAACGCTACATAAATCTTTTGTACTCCGACGTACAGCCGTACATTCGCCGATTGACACATGCGTGTAGCGGTTGCTACAGATATTTTATTATAGCCGCAACAGTGGAATCACTATAGCAAGTGTATCAATTCGATTTGTGAAGAACTCAGACTCTTGGATACCCGCCTCCTCACAAAACCGGCTTGTAAGGAGAGGTCTACGGTAGGTATATAAACGGCCTATCACCTGCTCAGTGCTCACATTACTGATGTGGGACTAACCCATGTGAGGCATGACTTCTCAACACCCCCCCCCCCCCTCTCATGCGGGACATGCGTGGCAAGGGCACAATCGGGAGGAGCTCTCGGAGCGGGTCTGGCTCTAATACCATGTAAAGAACCCAGACACTTGGATACCCGTCTCTTCACAAAACTGGCTTGTAAGGAGAGGTCTAAGGTAGGTATATAAACAACCCATCACCTGCTCCCATTACTGATTTGGGACTAACCCGTGTGAGGCAAGACTATCTCAACAGTCTTTGCCCGAGTGAATCGCTTCCCAACCCAGCTCAAAGAAGCCCATTTCACAATTGAGGGCCAAGAAATACAACAATTTGATTGTTTTCGGTATCTTGAGTCTATTATACAGAAGAATGGAGAGATAGATGTTATATCCAATAGGATTATAGCTAGCTAGTTGAATGAAGTAGAGAGGAGCTTCAGGAGTACTGCTATATGATCGATGCATGCCTTTAAAACTTAAGGTTAAATTTTGCAAGGTACAATATAAGGCCCGCAATGTCATATGATTAAGAATGGTGGCCCTTAAAAAGTGATCAAGCCCATAAAATGAGTGTGGCAGAGATAAGAATGTTGAGGTAAATGTGTGAAAAAATTAGGAGGGATAGAATAAAGAATGAGTATATTAGAGGAAGTGATTGAAGTGGCACCAATTGAGGACAAGATAATGAGAACAAATTAAGATAGTTTTTTTAAGGGTACAAATTATGATAGTTTGGGCATGTATAACGTAGAGCGGAGACGTCTTGTCGAAGATGAATGTCTCATATTACTATGGAAGGTCTAATGAGGAGCGGAGGATCTAAAATAACACTGATGGAAGTTGTTCAAAAAGACATGGAGAAACCTTCATTAACAAACGATATAGCCCTAAACAAAAATGAATGGCCACTAGGGTAGTATTTCTTGAGGCTGTATCCTAAGCATAAGGAATGGAGTGATTCTCCTGTTGCGAAAAAGGAACCCAATAGTAACACTATCAAGTTGGGAGCCTAGCTCAAACTTGGAGTTCACACTTGTTTCCCCCTCCTTCCTTTTCATTCTTTTTCTTCTCCTTAGCCTAGGGCTTTACACCACTATGCATGACCTAGAAAATGGGTTCTCTCATGAAGTGGAATGGGACGCCTCATGAGGGAATCGTCGGTTAGGACATTGTGCTTATAACATGGGATTACTAAACACAGTAGAATAAATCTCTTAGTATAGACTGGTCGTAATCGTAATTTCTTTTGTTGTTCTCGTAGTTATGTTTGTTGCTTTACTTTACCTTAGAAGTATATTTTCTGCTTTATATCTTTCTCAATTTTTTCAACTTGTTCTTTAGGACCACTGAGTTTTATACTCGGGGGGAGTTGTTTTGTTGTTTTTCCTCTCCCCCGGGTTCTTTTTCTCGAGCGGAACGTTAGGAGCTCTGTGGCAGTTCCAATAGGAATAGCAGTTCAACATCAGGATTCACGAGGGTAGGAGTGGCAACTGGAGTTGTCTAGTTATTTATATTCTTATGTTATTGTACCTGGACTGTAAGACATATGAACATTGTTGGTGGAATTGGTATTTAAATATTAGTTGTTGCTTCCGCTTTAGTATTATCTTAGTGATTATAATTTTTCCTCTATTTTAAAGCATCACCCTCGAGTTTTGGATCTTCTCTTCTTAGTATAGAATTTGAGGTGTGACAATGATGCACCGCCATGAGAGGGAGGTCGATGCACAATATGATTGAGATTCTTAAACATTGTCGAGAGGAGGAGAGCATTCATTGTCATCAGGAGGATGAAGAAAAGACAAAGACACGAGGAGGAGGAGGAAGTGTCATGTGGGGAATCGCTAAGTTGCTAGTATAGGAAGAGGAGGACGTCGAGTTACCTTGGAGGAAGTCATCACACCATCATGGTGAAAGAGAGATTGGGGATTTGTGGATAATATGATAGAAAGAGGGATTTTGTAAAGGAGAACAAAGAAATAGAGAGATTTAGAGGTAGCTTCAACCATACTTACCCTTTCATGTTTTTTTTCATGGGAGAACTTGGGATTTTTTTTAGAAAAGAGGATAGCAAAGAGGGTTCATGGGGATCATGGAGGTGGATGTGTGAAACATGGGGAAGTAATAGGGAAGTTGGTTCCAATGGAGGAGAGAGATTTGAGGGAAAGAGGAGTTAGAGGAGAGATCATAGGGGGAGGGGAACTGTTCATATATAGACAAAGAGGAGAGGGAGAATGTGAATAGTGCAAACCCCCCCCCCCCCCCCCCCCCCCCAAACGATAAAATAAAATAAAATATAGAGAGGGGGGGGGGGGGGGGGGGGGGCATTTTTATAAGGGCACCCCCTCTCTTGTTCCGCTTTGATAGTAACACCCTCCTCGTGTTCACTCCATATGAACCTCTCTCTAATTTAATTTTAATGTTTGTGAATCCCCATTTTTGTTGGATATGGACCAATATAAGGTTTCGGATGCATTGTGGGGCTTGCGCGGGGATCCGACACATGCCACTAGCTTGTTGGCTCCTTCATTAACCGGGTTTGATTGGACCAACCCCCATACTCGAGCATTTTACATGCTAAGACAAATAAAAATAAAATTTTAAAAATGCATATTTAACGATAATACATTAATCCCCCAATCGGAACTCGTATTTTATTCCGAGTTGTGAGTCCCCAATAGACTGCTTTTTTGTAGATTTGATGCTCAATGATATCACAACCGTTCGATGTAAGCCTGCTAGTGGACCGGAGTCTTATCTGAACTCGATCCGTTCCGTACTTGGCCAAGAAGATTGGGCTTCTTAGCCCGGGGATCCTATCACGGTTGGAATCCAATAGCCCGTTTGATTAACATATCGGCTTTGGATACGGATTAGATATGTGTCCAACCCGTTGACAAGTCGACCCGTAAGGGTGCATGGAGGATTCAGCAGAAGGTACCTGTTACCTGATTGTGTGCATCGTGATCGTTGCTTCAGCATCACACGGGTCTCCAACCTACTGCCACGTCACTGGCGGGTTTCAAAGTGGGATCGACTTACTCTACTTATAGAGGGGATTGCTCCTTTTTGAGTACCATTTTGTTCCAACTTCCTTAAAGAGAGGTTGAATGTTCCCGGTCTCTCTCATTGGTCCATATTGAGGGTATGTTTGTCATTTCATACTGTTTATCATGGTGAAATGACCAAAAGCTCTCGATATAGACCAATGAGAGAGACCGGGAACGTCCAACCTCTTTAAGGAGGTTAGAACAAAATCGTACTTCTCCTATTTCCCTCCTCTTTTTTTTGACTCCTTCAATTGCTGCATACAGCATCTTCCTATCGTTCCTCTTCATCCTCATTTTCCTCCAGATCTCGTCTTCTTCCGCCGAATCTCCGACGTGCCTCACCGCCTACAAGGAGGGCGGCACCCCTGCCGTTTTCCTGTCCCCCTAATGCCCCCAGTGGAACCTCACCAACAACGACCGACGCCATCCGCCGCCCAACTGCCAGATCTCGATCGACTAGGGACGGCGATGGCACCAGGAGGACCGTACCGTCCATGCCTCAGACATTCGGATCCCTTTCCTTGGTAAACCGTATCACCCTTCCTAAGGTTTCTCTGGTATCATGATGTTTTATCAAAATATGGCAATAGCATGGCCTAAGTTTTGTCCTTTTCTATTGTTACTCTGAAAACGTCGGTGATTTGAATGTCTCCATAGGATCTCGATCGGGTGGACATGGATGTCAAAATGAAATTTTAATTGGGATAGTCGCCTAGGAATTCTCTTGCAAGTCCTTTCTCTCTTTTTCCCCAAGTGATGCATCTTTGATCCATTGGCTACTTGGGTTCCCTGTGGGGAGACGAGTTTTTTTTTTAAAGATCGAACGTTGGATAGGGAGTGAAGAATTACTGAGATTGAGTTACGAAGAGTCTGGGTCAAAATTAGGCGGATATCCAAGAGTCTGGGTTAAAAAATCCATAGTAGTTGTTTGTTCGGCTTACTATTATAGTATAGAAAGATAGTATAGAAGAGAACCCCCTGATATGTGTGGCTAAAGCGGCTCAAACCCAAATACCCACCCCACCAATCATAACCACATAAGGGACACACGTACACAACCAATGCCGCATGATCTCTCCAGTCGATCATCGTTAACCTCACTTCACGTTCAAGAATACTAAAACAGCATCTCGTATAAATATCCACCTCCCGTACTAGCACTTTTCGATATGGGACTAAACAGATCTTTAGTTCCCAACCTCTCGTATAAAATATCCACTTTCAGTACACAATTTTTCAAAGCGACTATTGACTGGGCACAAATTGGGGATCCATGGCTCTCTCTCTCTCTCTCTCTCTCTCTCTCTCTCTCTCTCTCTCTCTCTCTCTCTCTCTCTCCGGGGAAGATCGCCGGACGTGGGCTCAGAGAAAGTGATGATGGGCACGAGCGCCGATCATTTTGGGAGATGTTGCTGCTTTCGAAATCACTGTTTACGATGTCATTGTTTAAATTATTTTCGGTGTTAGGTGTAGCCGCCGTTTTGAGCACTCTTTCCTATGGATGGAAGATAATCGTCGTTTTTACTTACTTTTTTTGGTGGGTGAAAGTATTGCCCACAAAATTATAGATGAATATGATTAGTGTTGCAAATATCAATATGAACAATGGTAAGATATCTAATAAAATATTTAGATTTTATTCATTCTCAAAATAAGTATACATGGCTTGCAAACTTCTCAATTCAATCTCTTCCACTACTAAAAGAATTACTGTAGAAAGAGATATCAAATTAGAAGAGTTAGAGAGAGTTTACCCGACGGTCGAAGCACGTTAGAAACGCTTTCCGTAAAGAAAATTCGCCCCCTTTGCACAGAAAAATCCGACGATTTTCTTCCAAGATACGACGAACACACAACTCGCCGTCTTGTGCAGGAAGACGAGTTCTCAAACCACCCTATTCGTCCTTCAATTGATGGAGATTATCCAAGAAAGATTAAAAAATGAAAAAGAAGAGGTTTTTCACTTTTTCTATCTACGTACTTTTTGCCCAAAATGCCAAAAAACCCACTACACCCTCAAAAACCGCTTTGCTGGTTTTTCTCCCAACAACCCCAGCCAAGTGCACGTGGGCACTAAACAGCCCATTCCGAAGGATCAAGTCAAAACAAAAAAAAAAATTTAAATATTTTATTCAAAAAAGAAATCCAACAATCCCCCACATGAATAAAATATTTAAAATCATAAATCAAAGAAATTATTTTGGATATCTCATATCAATCATATACAAGTGTTTTCGGTAAGAGGTGTCTGGTTGACATGAACCTTTACCTAGTGAGACTAATCTTTATAAGTACAAGCCCGAGGTGAACTAAGTCTTGAACCTGAACCCTTATATAAAAATATTGACTAGAAATATGCACTGAATCGGCTATTAGGGTAAGTTCTCACGGGGTTGTGTTTTTCGGCCATGCGCAGTATCCTGTTTCATGAGTACTCTAAGAATTAGCCCAAATTCCATAGATAGCGGCCCCACTACCATACTCACATAGGTGAGTTCTCCAAGGGCAAACTGTAACTACTACCCTGCCACATAGGCCTTGAACTCATTCAGAATATTAAACTCTTCCTATAGTTTTACAGTTAACGAGCACTTACATCATAAGGAGGGACTTGGAGTTAAACTCCAAATTAGTGTTCCTACTAGTTACTCGATTAGCTCGTTTCCCATTGAACTTTCTTTCTGGGATCTCCAGTCAAATAAGTTGGGTAGCCACTGACGATGACTATCAAGAAATAGGCTTTAGTCCCATCGCCCTCGATGTATCCTCAACTTGCTTTCTAGAAAGCCCCTTTGTGAACGGATCAGCAAGATTCTTTGCCGATCTCATATAATCGAGTGAAACCACTCCATGAGTCAAAAGATATCTAATAGAATTATGTCTTAGACGAATATATCGTCTCTTTCCATTATACAATGCACTCTTAACTAAAACAATGGTTGCTTGGTTGTCATAATGCAGAGACATCGGTGGAATAGGTTTATCTCCCAACGGAAAATCCGCTAACAGATTCCTAACCCACTCATCCTCAGCTCCAGTCAAGTCTAGAGCTATCAACTCGGCCTCCATCGTGGACCGAGATCGACAACAAAGTCTGCATAGTAGACTTCCAAGACACCGCAACACCTCCTAAGAGAAAAAGATAGCCACTAGTGGCCTTAATCTCATCAGACTCTGAGATTTAGTTTGCATTACTGAATCCCTCTAGTCCTGCTGGAAACTTGGAATAATTAAGCCCCAGATTCATGGTACCTCTCAGGTATCTAAGAACTCTGTCTAAAGCATCCCAGTGATGCACATCTGGACAGCTAGTAAACCTGCTCAACTTGTTCACAGTATAAGCTATGTCTAGCCTAGAACAGTTCGTGAAATACATCAAACTCCCAATGATTCAAGAGTATCTCAATTGAGAGACAGCCTCTCCTCTATTCTTTCCAAGTTTGATACTATAATCAAATGGAGTATGAACAGGTTTACAACAAAACTTCTCAAATTTTTTGAGAATCTTCTCAACATAATGAGACTGAGAAAGAGAATACACATCTGGAGTTTTATCTAGCTTGAGTCCCAAGACAACACTAGCAACACCAAGGTCAGTCATCTTAAAATGATTTAAAAGAAATGCCTTAGTGCTTAAGATAATATCTAAACAAGATCCAAATAATAATATATCATCTACATAAAGACAAATTAAGAAGAATAATTTTATTATCCTCTACTCTGCTATAAACACATTTATCTGAATCATTAATAGAAAAGCTAGCAGATAAAAGGATCTGGTCGAATTTTGCATGCCACTGCTTAGGGGCTTGCTTAAGTCCATAGAGAGACTTAACTAATCTACAGATCGTATGCTCTTGACCTGTAATCACAAATCCCTCTGACTGATCCATATAAATCTCCTCTTTAAGATCACCATTCAAGAAGATGATCTTGACATCCATTTGATGGATCTCGAGATTATGGATAGCAACCATAGCTATCAGCACTCGGATAATAGTGATCCTGGTCATAGGGGAGTAGGTATCAAAGAAATCTATCCCCTCTCGCTGTCTGTACCCCTTGGCAACAAGGCGAGCCTTAACCTTCTCTATAGTGCCATTTGGCCTAATCTTCTTCTTAAAGATCCACTTGGATCCTATGGTCTTAATGCCATAAGGTAGGTCGGTTAATACACAAGTATTATTGGATTGGATTGACTTTATCTCACTGTTAATTACCTCTTCCCAAAAAGGAGCATCAATTGAGGTCATAGCAGCCTGAAAAGTCAATGGATCTTTCTCTGCCAAAAAGGTAAGGAAGTCATTACCAAAGTTCTTCTCAAATCTGGTTCTGATACTTCTCCTAGGTTCAACCGATTCTACTTTCACTGGTATAAACCCACTAGAAAAAGGAATGTCAGAAGAATCAACTATAGATCTACTTGGCCTATTGCTGAATTGAAACACATTCTCAAGGAATATAGCATCCCTAGACTCCATAATAGAGTTTTCAGCCATGTCACTCACCTCAGACCTAACGACCAGAAACATAAAAGCTGTACTACTATGTGCATATCCTAAAAAGACACAGTCAACGGGCTGGGGACCTAATTTTTGCTTCTTGTTCAACGGTACAGCTACTATAGCCAAGCCCCCCTATACTTTAAAGTATTTGAGGCTAGTCTTCCTATCTTTTCAAAACTCATAGGGAATCTTGTCATTACCTTTAAATGAAATCCGACTAAGGATATGACATGCTGATAACAGCACCTCCCCCACATGTTATAGGGTACACTCGAACTACTCAATATGGAATTTACCATGTCCTTAAAAGTTCTATTCTTCCTTTCAACTACCCTATCGGATTGGGGTGAAAAAGGAGCTGTGACTTAATGGATAATCTCATGCTATTTACAAAATTGTGACATACAAGCAGCGATATATTCCCCCCTACGATCCAATCTAAGGATTTTAATCTTTTTCTATTGTTGATTTTCAACCTCGGATTTATAGACAGTAAACATATCCAAAGCCTCATCCTTGGTCTTAATAAGATACACATAGCATAATTTTGAAAAGTCAACGATGAAGGAAATAAAATACGTTTTTCCTCCACGGGTAAGAACATTATTGAACTCACGTAGATCACTATAGATTAACTCTAGCAAACTATAATCATACTTAACAGAAGAAAAAGATTTATAAGCTTGCTTAACCCGTACACAAATCTGACATTTATCTTTATAATCTATACTAAAAGAAAGAATTAGAGTAGGCATTCATCATACGTTTCAGAGTGCCAACATTAACATGTCCTAATCTAATATGTCAGATAATAGAATTATCAACATTTGATGAAACGGATAATGTACTTTTATTCAAATTCAAATTCGATAAAATAGATAATTTGAAAAGGCTCTCACAGACATATCCCAGACCAATAAAAAAACTGAACTTAGACAATACTACTTTATTAGATTCAAACATCAACTTGTAGCCATCTTGTACTATACAGAACCCACTAATCAGGTTCTTGCAAAGCTCTAGCAAATGCTGCACATGATACAGCTGGAGGACCTTCCCTGAAGTCTACTTCAAGTCTACTCGTCCTTGTCCAAGCACTTGTGCAGCGAAAGCATTCCCTATGGCCACACTGCTATCAGATTCTTGATACGACACGAATGCAGACCAATTAGCACAAACATGTATATTTGTACCAGTATCCACCCACCACTCCTCTGGTTGGTAGAATATGAACTTAAGGATGGCAAAAAACGTACCCTCTTTCTGAAGTGGAGTCACCTCCAGTCAACACGTTCACCTGACCATCGACAACTGATTTCCTCTTCCTAATCTTGTTCTGGAAGCACTCTCAAGTATAGTGGCCAATTTTATAGCACACATAGCACTCAATTTTGCTCTTATCCTTTTTGACCTTAGGATAGGGTTTAAGGTTGACCGATTTCTTCTGAAAAGATTTCTTATTGAATTTGGACTTTTGAACTACCACTATATTGGCTTTGGTATGAAACTCAGAAGTCTGCCCCTCAGAGGCATGATCTCTTTCTCGGGCTTTCTCCTCTATCTAGAGGGACATAAAAAGGTCATCTAGAAAAATAGGTTCTTTTTTGTGTTTCATGGAAAGACTAAAGTTTATCCAAGATTTAGGTAGTTTTTCTATAACAACGGCTACAATAAATTTTTCATGAATAGGGATACCTGTCTGGTTAAGCTCATGGACTAAAAATTGGAGTTCATGGGTTTGGTCAACTACGGATTTGTCTTCTACTATTTTGAAATCAAGGTATTTGCCCACATGATACTTCTCAAGTCCAGCATCTTCGGTGTTGTACTTCTTATCCAAGGCATACCAAAGGTCATGGGCAGAAGGAATTGGATGGTAAATGTCAAAAAGTTGATCTTCCAAACGGCTATAGATACGACCGTGACAAAGGAAATCCCTCTCATTCCTAAGTTCAAGAGCAATAGTGTGATCAGGTTCTTCCTCAGAATTAGGAATTGGAAAATTATCGATTATCGAGAAAAGGCCCAACATTGTAAGCCAGAATTTCATCCGCGCTTGCCAGCGTTTGAATTTTTGCCCACCGAAATGTTCAGAGGCTGGGTTTGAGGAATGAACAACAGATTCCTCAATGGTCATTTTCAAGTAAAAATGTTGAAAGCTGATAATGAATAAATAAGCCATCGCAGGAATCATCCAAACTCGATTTTCATTGCATATATTAAAATCGAAATAGACGGTAGATATGAGAGCATTCAATATAAATTGAAACATGTCAATTGCTAACCGATACATATACTTATTATGGAAAAATAAGCATATTATGATGTTGTTCAAGAATAAAGTTAAACTAATCATATCCACAAAGGAATTTCCTTTACGATTATTGCCCACAAAATTATAGATGAATATGATTAGTGTTGCAAATATCAATATGAACAATGGTAAGAGATCTAATAAAATATTCAGATTTTATTCATTCTCAAAATAATTAAGCATATCCGGCTTGCAAACTTCTCAATCCAATCTCTTCCACTACTAAAAGAATTACTATAGAAAGAGATATCAAATTAGAAGAGTTAGAGAGAGTTTACTCGACAGTCGAAGCACGTTAGAAACGTTATCCGTAAAAGAAATTCGCCCCCTCTGTACAGGAAAATCTGACGATTTCCTTCCAAGATACAACGACCGCACAACTTGCTGTCTTATGCAGGAAGACGAGTTCTCGAACCACCCTATTTGCCCTTCAATTGATGGAAAGTATCCAAGAAAGATTAAAAAATGAAGAAGAAGATGTTTTTCACTTTTTCTATCTACTTTTTGCCCAAAAAGCCAAAAAACCCACTACATCCTTAAAAACCACTTTGCTGGTTTTTCTCCCAACAACCCCGGCCAAGTGCACGTGGGCACCAAAGAGCCCACTCCGAAAGACCAATTAAAAACAAAACAAAAAAAAATTAATATTTTATTCAAAAAATAAATCCAACAGGAAGTTGATCGTTGCTTTTGCTTACGATTTTCGGCAGGTGGAAGCCGACCGCCGCTTTTGCTTAATTTTTTTCGGCGGGTGAAATCGACCGTCTATTTTTCTTACGATATCCGGCGAGTAGAAGCTGACCGCCGCTTTTGCTTACTTTTTTCAGCGGGTAGAATCGACCGTCATATTTGCTTACTTTTTCCATCGAGTGGAAACCGACCGCCTCTTATGCCGCCTAAAAAAACCATTTTCTGTGGTAGTGAGGGTCATCACTGCCGTACAAGAACATTGGCATGTGGGAGGGTCGGGAGACGTTCGGGAGAGCCGCTGACTACTTCGGGCTGGAGGTGTGGGTCATGGGCGAGTGCGGTGGGTGGGAGATGCGGCACCAACTAGGATGGAATCTAGACTACGCTGGCCTATTCGGCACCAAGAGGCTCACGAGGAGCAGGAAGAGGAGGAGGAGTATCGTCGGGCGAATTGCGCCGTTCGAAGATGGGGAGAGGGCGTTCACGGCAGTGCAGGAGCTGGAGGTGAAAGATGTTGTGTTTTGATCTGAAGACTGTTGGAAATCTAATCGTTCTAAACTAGCAAATTTAGGATTTAAGCAAATTAGTATTAAAATTTATTAGCAAATATTATTTTCACAAACAAGGACAAGTCACAAATCTCTTTTAGAAATTGTTTGCCAAGGCAGAGCGGGTTCTATGGAACCGTCATTCACCTTGCCGAACTTTTCTAAAAGGGAGAAATAATCTATCTAAAATAATCTAATTATTTAGATTTCTCTATTAGATGCAAGTCAATTATTTTAGATCTAATATTAGGACAGAATAAGAGTTAGAAACTCTGGCCTGTGGTCGAAGCGTGCTAGGCACTGTCCCAAGAATCTTATTGCCCCCCTCGTGCGGGTCTCGTGGCAATTGTTCTCGGAGATACGGCAACCCCGGTCAGGCGACCTCCTTCTCGTCGGCACGACTCCAAGAAGGCTTTGCGAACCTCGTAGACTTTCAGGAACCCAGCGACTCGATAACGATCTTCTCGAGGCCGGGAGGTAGCACCGCAACAAGGCTTTGGTCCGAGAGAGGAAGTCTCTTCGGAGCAAAGGGGCAGCACCACAGCAACACGGCACGAGAGAATGGGAGAGAGAGAGAGGCAGCAAGCAGGGAGGAATTCCGATTTTCGGAGTATGTGAATCCCATAGCTGCACCGGGCCTTATATAGGCCTCGGGCTGTTAATGGGAGGCTGAAAGAGGGGAGTGGTTAATGGGCTGCGATTAAGCCCATTAACCTCGCACGTTACAGCTCGCAGCGAGCCTGTACGTAACGGCTAGCATGCAGCGCTTCTCGCGTAACGGCTAGTGTCCCAAATGGTAAATAATAAATAGTGGAGGACTTAAAAGCAAAAAGTAAAAATAGGGCAGGTGCGGACCAGCCCATTTCGGAGGTGCTATCGTGTCCGGGTCCGCGGGCGCACACACACGCGCCGCCCAGCCCATGCCCAAGCCCAAGCCCAAGCCCGGCCCGGCACGGCACACACACGCGCGCGCGTGTGTGGGCTAGTGGAGCCCTTCCTCTAGTGTGATGACTAGTGGGGGGAAGTGGGCAATCCTTTATATGGTGGTAAGGGATTTCTCCCCTTACCGATATGGGACTAAAACCCAAGGCTTTTGTGTGGTTTTAAAACACACACCCAACAATCCCCCACATGTGTTTAAAACCACTAAATATTAAATAAGTAAAAAATTTAAAATGTAAAGTAAAAAGACTTTGCTGGATTCCTTATACTACGCAGTAGGTGTAGGTACCTTCCGGTTTGAACCTCCACTTAGTACAGTTGTATACATCCGTGAGGACTTGGTGGACTACGCCTTGAACCAGTCTCATTTATCGGGTTTCTACAAGTAGTACACGTAGTACAGTTTTCGATGGTTCTAAGCGGGTTGCGCTATTAATGGCCTTGCGCAGATATCTTTTCTTGTATGTTTCTAGGGAGCAGCCCTGGTCCCAGAGTTGCGGCCTCACAACGACATACATATAGGTAAGTCCTAATAGGGGTGTGAGCAAGGCGACACCCCGCCTCATGGGTCTTGGACTTATTAAGATTTTTACACTCATCCTACCCCTTGCTTTTAATAAGCACTGACGTCATAGGGACGGGAGCATTATTCAGTGCTCCTCATTTTTAATCACTACTACAGTTTGTTTCTACCCATTGAACCTCCGTGAGGTTGGGTTCCCACTGCGGTGATTTTTCTTATGGGCTTAATCCCATCCCCCTCGACGATTCTAAGACCACTGTCCTAGAAAGGCCCTTAGTTAGATGATCCGCCAAATTCTTTTCGGATCTAACGAAATCTAGGGCAATTATTTGATTTTTCATCTTATATCTGAGAGATCTATGTCTCACTTTCAGATGTCGATTTATTTTTACATCAGCGTTTTCTTGATTACATTTATCAATAGCTGATCGACAATCACAATGGATAGATATAGCCGGTAAAGGCTTTTCTATCAGTGGGATCTCATATAGAAGATCTCGAAGCCATTCTGCTTCTGTGCTAGTGGTATCTAGCGCTATCATTTCTGATTCCATAGTACTCCTAGCTATAACGGTCTGTTTGGTGGATTTCCAAGATATGGCTCCACCTCCTAGTAGGAATACATATCCGGTTGTGGACTTAATATCTATTGAGTCACTAATCCAGTTAGCATCAGAGTATCCCTCTAATACAGCTAGATATCCACTATAGTGGAGACCGTATGATATGGTTCCCTTAAGATATCTAAAAATTCTTTCCAACGCATTCCAATGGGACAAATTCGGATTAGACGTATAACGACTAAGTCTGTTTACCGCGTAGGCGATATCGGGTCGAGTATAGTTTGCTAGAAAACCTAGCGATCCTATGATTTGAGCATACTCGCTCTGTAGTCTAGGAAGTCCAGTATTCTTTGTCAGATGGGTATTTGGATCATATGGTGTGGATATCGGTTGGCAATCGGGATCGTAAAATTTCCTAAGGATTTTCTCGACATAGTGGGATTGGGATAACACTAAACCATTGTCCTTCCTAATGATCTTAGTGTTCAAAATAATGTCGGCTTGTCCTAAATCTTTCATGTCAAAGTTTTGGGACAAAAACTGTTTGATATCATTTATGATTTGTATGTTTGAACCGAATATCAGAATATCGTCAACATACAAACATAAAATGACAATATTATTACCATCTACTTTATGGTATACACATTCATCCGTTGAATTGATATCAAATCCATAGGATAAGATAACTTCATCGAATTTCATATGCCATTGTTTTGGGGCTTGTTTAAGTCCATAGAGGGATCGAATTAACTTACACACCTTTCCCTCTTGTCCAGGTGCAGTAAATCCCTCGGGTTGGTCCATGTATATTTCCTCATTAAGGTCGCCATTCAAGAAAGCAGTCTTTACATCCATTTGATGTATGACTAGCTTATATATTGAAGCTAAGGCGATGAGGATCCTAATCGTGGTTATCCTAGCGACAGGTGAGTAGACATCAAAGTAGTCTACCCCAGGTTTTTGGGTTAAGCCTTTGGCTACAAGTCGTGCCTTAAATTTATCTATAGTACCGTCGGGTCTAAGCTTTTTCTTAAACACCCATTTACATCCTATGGTTTTACAACCAGGAGGTAAATTGGTGAGTTCCCAGGTATGGTTTTGAAGAATAGATTGGATCTCGTTATCTATGGCTTCTTTCCAAAAAGGTGAGTCTATGGACTTCATTGCATCTGTATAGGTGGAGGGAGAATTCTCCACCATAAGTGCATAGAAGTCATCAAAGACTTTCTCTACACGGGCACGTTTACTCCTCCTAGGCTCAGTTTGAGTTACCGGTTCAGTCTGGTCTTCAGGTTCTAATTGGACTTCAGGTTCGATCTGAGTCACCTGATTAGAACTGGAGGCCTGGTTATTGGTATTAATCCTAGTGTTGATCCTAGTCTTATAAGGAAAGATGTTTTCAAAGTATGAAGCATCTCTTGCTTCGATTATGGTGTTATTGGCTATTTCGCTTATTTCAGAGTTAAACACTAAAAAACGATTAGCGTTACTGTCTGAAGCGTAGCCAATAAAGATGGCATCTACAGTCTTAGGTCCTATCTTCTTCCTTTTGTTATCAGGGATTTTTACCTTAGCTAGGCACCCCCACACTTTTAAGTATTCTAAGTTAGGTTTTCTATGTTTCCATACTTCGTATGGGGTCAAGTCATTATGTTTGAATGGAATGCGGTTAAGGATAAAGCAAGCCGTCATTAGGGCTTCCCCCCACAAGTTCTCTGGCGCTCCAGAGCTTAGTAACATGGAATTGACCATGTTCATTAGGGTTCTGTTTTTCCTCTCCGCTACACCGTTGGATTGGGGAGTGTAAGGAGCTGTGACTTCATGGAGTATTCCATAGTCATCACAGTACTCACTTAACTCATTTGAGGTGTACTCCCCTCCTCGGTCTGACCTAAGGATCTTAATGGATTCGTCTAATTGGTTTTCAACCAGAGCTTTGTAAATTTTAAATTTACTAAGCACTTCATCCTTAGTTTTAATAAGGTATAGGTGGCAATATTTTGAAGCGTCATCTATGAACGTTACAAAATATCTATTGCCACCTCTCGAGGTTCTCCCAGAATCACAGACATCGCTGTGAATTAATTCAAGTATATGGGAGTCTCGATCGATGGTTTTAAAAGATTTCTTAGGTTGTTTCGCTTCTACGCATATCTCGCACTTGTCGAGATTCCTAGTATCGGATTTGGGAATGATGTTTAGGGTCATGAGTTTCTTAATAGAATTATAATTTACATGACCTAGTCTTTGGTGCCAAGTGACCGAAGACTCAACATTCAGAATTGTAGACGAAGGATTAAAGACATTTAATTTAAATAAGCCATCACAAAGAAATCCTTTTCCAATAAAATTCATTCCTTTAGTTATTACAACTTTATTGGACTCAAATACAAGCTTATAGCCCTGTTGGACTAATAAGGACCCACTAATTAAGTTCCTCCTAATCTCCGGAACGTGGTGGACTCCGCGCAGGGTCAGGGTCTTCTCCGACGTCAGCTTCAGGTCGATTCGTCCTATCCCTAGCACACGAGCCTCAGCATTGTTCCCCATGCTTACAGCTCCTCCACCTGAGACCTGATAGGTGGAAAATAAAGATTGATCAGAGCAAACATGAATGTTAGCTCCTGTGTCAATCCACCAATCAAATGCTTGAAAGGTCATGTTAACTTCAGGGGTGAAGAGAACAGACCTGAAAGCGGTCCCAGAAGAGCCAGCTCCAGAGGTCACCATGTTGACTTGGGAGCCGGGTGGCGTTGGACCATTTCTTCTTGGATTTGGAGGTGGTGCTGTCTTCTTGTAGAAGCATTGGTTGGCCATGTGATTGGTCCGACCGCAGACGTAGCAGCAACGCACTCCTTCCTTCTTTTGGTTCTTGGGATGGTTTGGGTTATGGTTGCTATGGTAGGGCTTCTTGGTATATGGCTTAGGCTTAGGGTGGAAGGGTTTCTTCTGGAACTTGTGTCTAGGTTTTTGGAATGGTTTAGATGGTTGACTCTCTACGTTGTTGACCTTGGGTTTGGATTCAGAGGATTCCTTTTCCCTGAGCCTATGTTGCTCCTCAATTCTAATAGAGTTTAGAACTTGAGTTAGGGTTAGGTCACCTTGGGTATGACTTAGGTGTTTAGAAAACTCGGACCAAGAAGCGGGGAGTTTATCTATAAGACAGGCTATTTGGAAGGTTTCATCAAGAGTGGAACCATTCATCTTTAGGTGTTGGACTAGGTTTTCAAACTCATGAATCTGATCATTCATGGGTTTAGAGTCAACCATTTTGAAGCTGTTGAAGTCAGACGCTTTGAAGCGTTTTACTCCAGCATCATCTAGGCCATACTTACGCTCTAGGGTATCCCATAGGTCCTTAGGGTTTTGAATGGTATAGTAAATATCATATAACCTATCAGATAAGGCCCCTAGGATCCTATGAAGGCCATGGTAGTTGATTTCTTCTGGGGTTCTAGTGGGAATGCTAGAAGTTGGTTCAGATTCAGGTTGAGAAGTGGAGGCTCGGGTACGACGAGTTTGACTAGACCCGTTAGAGACTCCTGGTGCGGTTTCACCTATGGCTGACAGTAACCCAAGTGTGGTTAGCCAGAATCGCATCTGGTTTTGCCACCTCTTGAAGTTCGACCCGTCAAACTTCTCGGGTTTGGCACTAAGGGTTTCACGGTTTGGTGAGGCCATTTCGGACCAAAATTAGGAGTTGTAATCTGTGGATTGAAAAATAAGTTTTGTCAATTTTAAAGTACACCTAGATAGATTCGACTTTTAGAAGTCCAAATGAAACTTCCAAATCCTAACGGCCAGATGGGCTCCAGGTAGGAGGTGGAGCACTAGGCTCGCTCAAATACCAAGCTACCTTGGGCAATTTAATGCCGGTTTGACAAGCCTTTCTAGACACCGTAGGTAGTGGAATATTTCAATAACGACTTTTAGTCTTTTCTATAATCTATGCTTCTAATTTACTTTTGTAGAAAATAGTTTTGTAATTAGTAGCAACTAATAGGTAGCACGAAATAAAGACTAATAGATGATCACGTAGGCTAACTTAGTGAGTACGTTGCAAAGAAAATAACTTATGAACGATTAAATTACAATAAGATTCTTGGATTGTTGGAAATCTAATCGTTCTAAACTAGCAAATTTAGGATTTAAGCAAATTAGTATTAAAATTTATTAGCAAATATTATTTTCACAAACAAGGACAAGTCACAAATCTCTTTTAGAAATTGTTTGCCAAGGCAGAGCGGGTTCTATGGAACCGTCATTCACCTTGCCGAACTTTTCTAAAAGGGAGAAATAATCTATCTAAAATAATCTAATTATTTAGATTTCTCTATTAGATGCAAGTCAATTATTTTAGATCTAATATTAGGACAGAATAAGAGTTAGAAACTCTGGCCTGTGGTCGAAGCGTGCTAGGCACTGTCCCAAGAATCTTATTGCCCCCCTCGTGCGGGTCTCGTGGCAATTGTTCTCGGAGATACGGCGACCCCGGTCAGGCGACCTCCTTCTCGTCGGCACGACTCCAAGAAGGCTTTGCGAACCTCGTAGACTTTCAGGAACCCAGCGACTCGATGACGATCTTCTCGAGGCCGGGAGGTAGCACCGCAACAAGGCTTTGGTCCGAGAGAGGAAGTCTCTTCGGAGTAAAGGGGCAGCACCACAGCAACACGGCACGAGAGAATGGGAGAGAGAGAGAGGCAGCAAGCAGGGAGGAATTCCGATTTTCGGAGTATGTGAATCCCATAGCTGCACCGGGCCTTATATAGGCCTCGGGCTGTTAATGGGAGGCTGAAAGAGGGGAGTGGTTAATGGGCTGCGATTAAGCCCATTAACCTCGCACGTTACAGCTCGCAGCGAGCCTGTACGTAACGGCTAGCATGCAGCGCTTCTCGCGTAACGGCTAGTGTCCCAAATGGTAAATAATAAATAGTGGAGGACTTAAAAGCAAAAAGTAAAAATAGGGCAGGTGCGGACCAGCCCATTTCGGAGGTGCTATCGCGCCGCCCAAGCCCAAGCCCGGCCCGGCACGGCACACACACGCGCGCGCGTGTGTGGGCTAGTGGAGCCCTTCCTCTAGTGTGATGACTAGTGGGGGGAAGTGGGCAATCCTTTATATGGTGGTAAGGGATTTCTCCCCTTACCGATATGGGACTAAAACCCAAAGCTTTTGTGTGGTTTTAAAACACACACCCAACAAAGACAGGGTGGTAAGATGCAGCAGTTGACGGGATCTATGGGTACGTATCACAATATATAGCATGGCTGATGTACGAAAACAATATGGGCTAACCCAACGCTTATGCTGGTGGAGTAAGAACCCAAATCCTCTGCCCCGCGCCTAGGGGAGTAACACGTGGACTATATTGTTCGTGCAAGGACGGAGCCGTTAACTCGCTCCCGTCGGGGTTACGGAGTTCCATTCCCATGATTTCGCTCTCTCATAAATCCCTAATAAACTCTCTTTGACCTGCCCTTTACATCTCTAATCCCTAATCCCTTGAAACCCTCACAGGATCTATTCCCTTCAACCTGATGGCTAAATCGACAAAGAAACGCAAGGGAGAAGAGGCCGCCGCCGCCGCCGCAGGCGGAAGAGAGTCGTTGGGTGGCACCATCCGGATGACGTATGGTTGTGCAGCATCCTCCCCCGGCTCTCCTTCAAATCCCTCTGCAAGTTCAAGCCCGTCTGCAGGGAATGGCGGGACACCATATCCGGCGACCCCGTCTTCGCCCTCCGGCAATCGTTGCACCCATCCCCCGCCTCCTCCGGCGTGGTCTACAACGGGACCGACGGACTCGTGTTCTTCCCCACCTTCGGCAGCCCGATCGGCGCCCCCCGCCAGTCCGAAGTACTCGCCGTCGCCGCCTCCGCCAACGGTCTGCTCTGCTGCTACCGTCGCTCCACGACGTGCATGTACGTATGCAACCCGGCGACGGGGAGGAGGGCGATCATCCCCGGTCCAGGGTATCGACAGAACGACGTCGGCATGGGCTTGGCCTTTGACCCCTCGATCTCTCCCGATCGCTTCAAGCTAGTCGAAGCTAGGGTCACGCCCGGTGCCAAGAAACGCAACTCAGTGTACCGTTTCGATGTATTCTCTTCAAACACCGGCGTGTGGATGTCGTCGAGCCAGAAGGTCCCCACCCACTACCTTTGCGGCAAGGGTAAACCCCGGAAAGCGGTGTTCACACGGGGGGTCCTCTACTGGGACTGCGGCGAGCACCTGGTGTGGTTCGACCCCGACAGGGATGCCGCCGGCCACACGCTGATGCCGCCGCCGCCTCCGGCTGGAACGCCACCGTACCTGGCGCTGGAGATTGGCGCGTGGGAGGGCCGGGTGACGTGCGCGAGAGCGCACAACTCCGGGCTGGAGGTGTGGGTCATGCTCGAGTGCGGCGGGTGGGAGTTTCGGCACCGGCTGAGCTGGGACCGGAGCATCTTTGCCGACCTGTTCGGCAATAAGGAGCTCAGGAGGCGGAGTAACGAGGGGATCTTCGGGAAGCTCAGCTTGAAGATGATGCCGTTCGAGGGAGGGGAGAGGGTGTACATGATAGTGCAGCGGCCGATGTGGGATCTGGAGAAGATGATGTCTTTTGATCTGAATACGGGGGAGTCGACCTGTTTCGATCTGGGTGGTGAGCTGAGGTGCGCAAATAGTTTGGACGGGATTCATGGCTATCACAATAGCATGGCTGATCTACCAAAGCTTGCAAGAGGATGCGGGCGGTGATCACGATCGCGCACGAGCACCGGGAGATCATAGGATGAAACCCCATGCAATGCACTGATCCTCTCCGTTTGTAGCTGAGGTGCGCAAATTCTTCTGCGTTTCTCGTCCTCTTAGCCATTGTTTTTTTTTTTAGCTTGATATACATTGTAGGTCCTTCCCTAACAGCTTAAGGTGTCCTCTTAATCAAACGAAAATATTAATGTAGACCTATAGCTAATTAATGCTAAGTATACTCTTCTGTTTGGGTTTAGTAGGTTTCGATTGTAAACCCTTTTGTTTACCGTGGAATGATTTTCATGTCTGGGCTTGTTAAGTTTGGGCTGATTTTTATTGGGCATCATGCAATCATCCTTATTGTGTTGATTGTATTTATTGTATTGCATGAAGAATCCAAGTGCATGTTGCATGGCATGGGTAATTGGGTAGTCTTTTTGGGAGAGTGAATTTAGATTAAACTCGGTTATAAATTGAGACAAGCACATGTTTGGAGAGTTGTGTCTAAATAGACCAAAGCTCGATAGGCTCGGTTGGTCTCGTGAATAGACTCGTTGATGATAACATCACCGGACTCTGATCATCTGGATCCCATCTTCGAAAGGCAACTTCACGATAAGCTATGCATACAACACGCGATCTAGTGT
>OX393557.1:61730613-61897951 GCA_947650365.1 Chamaelirium japonicum
CTCCTTCCTAAAATACCCTCTAAGAGACTCGCAATATGCCTATCTATTTTTAGGATAAATATTAGAGTCCCTATATTTAAGGAGCCAAAACTTTTTTTTTTTTGAACCCCCACTCGATAACCTTAAATTAAATTATATACAATCAAGCGCTCCTCCCTAAAACACCCTCTAAGAACCTCATAATATGTACTCTATTTTATGGGATTGCTATTAGACTCTATATATTTAGGGAGCTAAAACTGCTCTATATTTTGTTTGAACCCCTACCCGACAACCTTAAGTAAATTATATATAATCGAGCATTCCTCCCAAAAATACCCACTAAGAATCTCACCATTGCCTTCTAAAAATATTCTAAATTCATAAGTAAATTATTTATAAATTAAACGCTCCTCCCTAAAATACCCTCTAAGAGCCTCGTAACATGCCACTCTATTTTTAGGATTGCTACTGGACTCCCTATATTAAGGGAGCCAAAATCGCTCCATATTTTTTTTGAACCCCCACCCGACAACCTAAGTAAATTATATACAGTCGAGCACTCCTCCCTATAACATCCTCTAAGAGCCTCGCTATATGCTCTCTATTTTTGGGATTGCTACTAGACTCCCTATATTTAGGGAGCCAAAACTGCTCCATATTTTTTTTCAACCCCCACCCAACAACCTTAAGTAAATTATATACAATCAAGCATTCCTCCCAAAAATACCATCTAATAGCCTCACAATATGCTCTCTATTTTTGGGATTGCTTCTAGACTCTTTAAATTTAGGGAGACAAAACCGCTCTATTTTTTTTTTGAACCCCTACCTTATAAACTTAAGTAAATTATGTACAATCGAGCACTCCTCCCTAAAATATCCATTAAGAGCCTCACAATATGCTCTCCATTTTTAAGATTGCTACTAGACTCTTTATAGTTATAGTGCCAAAACAGCTCCATATTTTTTTTGAACCCCCACCGGATAACCTTAAGTGAATTATATACAATCGAGCACTCCTCCCAGAGACACCCTCTAAGATCTTCGCAATATGCTCTCTATTTTTGGGATTGCAACTAGACTCCTATTATTTATGGAGCTAAAAATGCTCCATATGTTTTTAGAACCCCCACCCAACAACTTTAAGTAAACTATATACAATCGAGCACTCCTCCCTAAAATACTCTCTATGTGCCTCGTAATATGCTCTCTATTTTTGGTATTGCTACTAGACTCCCTATATTTAGGGAGCCAAAACCCTCCATATTTTTTTTGAAACACCACCCTTCAACCTTAAATAAAATACCCAAAATCAATTATTTCTTCTAAAAACTCCCTATTTGAGCCTTGCCATTGCCTTCTTATTTTTCGGATCGCTACTAAACACTCTATATTTGGAGAGCCAAAATCATTCCTAATTTTTTAAAGTTCCCACCTGATAATCATAACTAAATTATATACAATCGAGCACTCCTCCATAAAATACTTTCTAAGAGCCTCATAATATGCTCTCTATTTTTGGGATTGCTACTAAACTCCCTATATTTAGTGAGCCAAAACCGCTCTATATTTTTTTTAACCCCCACTCAATAACATGAAATAAATTATATATAATCGAGCATTCTTCCTTAAAAGACCCTCTAAGAGCCTTCCCATTGCCTCTCACGAACACCCTAAAATTATAAGTAAATTATATATAAATCAAGCACTCCTCCCTAAAACACCCTCTAAGAGCCTCGCAATATGTCTCTCTAGTTTTGGGATTGCTACTAGGTTACCTATATTTAAGGAGCCAAAACTGCTCCATATTTGTTTGAACCCCTACCCGACAACCTTATGTAAATTATATACAATCAAGCACTCCTCCATAAAACACCCTCTAAGAGCCTCGCAATATGCTCTCAATTTTTTGGGATTGTTACCAGACTCTTTATATTTAGGGAGCCAAAATCGCTCTATATTTTATTTGAACCCCCACATGACAACCTTAAGTAAATTATATACAATCGTGTATTCCTACCAAAAATACCGTCTAAGAGCCTCACCATTGCCTCCCAAAAATACCTTAAAATCATAAGTAAATATATATATATATCAAGTACTTCTCCCGAAAACACCTTTTAAAAGCCTCACAATAAACCTCTCTATTTTTAGGATTGTAACTCGACTCCCTATATTTAGGGAGCCAAAACCACTTTATATTATTTTTGAACCCCCATTTGACAACTTTAAGTAAATTATATACAATCGAGCACTCCCTAAAACACCCTCTAAGAGCCTTGCAATGTACTCTTTATTTTTGGGATTGCTACCAAACTCCCTATATTTAGGGTGCCAAAACCACACCTTATTTTTTTTGAACCCCCACCCGACAACCTTAAGTAAATTATATACAATCGAGCATTCCTTCAAAAAACACTCTCTAATAGCCTCATAATATGCTTTCTATTTTCGGGATTGCTACTAGACTCCCTATATTTAGCGAGCCAAAATCAATCCATATTTTTTTTGAACCCCCACCCGTCAACCTTAAGTAAATTATATACAATCGAGCACTCCTCCCTAAAATGCCCTCTAAGAGCTTCGTAATATGCTCTTTATTTTTGGGATTGCTACTAGATTCCTTATATTTAGGTAGCAAAAACTGCTCCGTAATTTTTTTGAACCCCCACCCGACAACCTTAAGTAAATTATATCCAATCGACCATTCCTCCTAAAAATACCCTCTAAGAGCCTCACCATTGCCTCCCAAATATGCCCTAAAATCATAAATAAATTATATATAAACCAAGTATTCCTCCCTAAAATGCCCTCTAAGAGCCTCGCAATATGCCTTTCTATTTTTGGGATTGCTACTAGACTTCCTATATTTAGGTAGCTAAAATCGCTCTAAATTTTTTTTGAACACCCACCAAACAACCTAAAGTAAATTATATGCAATCGAGCACGCCTCACTAAAACACCCTCTAAGAGCCTCACAATATACTATCTAATTTTTGGATTACTACTAGACTCTATATATTTAGGGAGCCAAAACTGCCCTATATTTTTTTAGAACCCCCACCCGATACCCTTAAGTAAATTATATACAATCGAGTACTCCTTCCTAAAATACCCTCTATGAGACTCACAATATGCTCTCTATTTTTGGGATTGCTACTAGACTCCGTATATTTAGGGAGCCAAAACCACTCCATGTTTTTTTTGAACCCCCACCCGATAACCTTACGTAAATTATATACAATCGATCATTCCTTCCAAAAATACCCTCTAAGAGTCTCACCATTGCCTCCGAAAAACACACTAAAATCAAAAATAAATTATATATAAATCAAGCCCTCCTTCCTAAAACACCATGTAAGAGACTCACATTATGCCTTTCTAAATTTGGGATTGCTACTAGACTCCCTATAAATAGGGAGCCAAAACTGCTCCATATTTTTATTGAATACCCACCCGACAACCTTAAGTAAATTATATACAATAGAGCACTCCTTCCTAAAATACCCTCAAAGAGACTGATAATATGCTCTCTATTTTTGGGTTTACTACTAGACTCCTAAAATTTAGGGAGCCAAAACCGCTTCATATTTTTTTTGAACCCCCACCCAACAACCCTAAGTAAATTATTTACAATCAAGCATTTATCCCATAAACACCCTCTAAGAGCATCGGCATTGCGTCCCAAAAATATCCTAAAATCATAAGTAAATTATATATAAATCAAGCACTCCTTCCTAAAATACCCTATAAGACCATCGCAATATGCCTTCCTATTTTTGGGATTGCAACTAGATTCCCTATATTTAGATAGCCAAAACAGCTCCATATTTTTTATAAATACCCACCCAACAACCTTAAGTAAATTATATACAATCGAGCACTTCTCCCTAAAACACCCTCTAAAAGCCTCGCAATATGCTCTCTATTTTTGGGATTGCTACTAGACTCCCTATACTTAGGGAGACAAAACTGATCCATAATTTTTTTGAACCCCCACCCAACAACCATAACTAAATTATATACAATCGAGCACTTCTTCCTAAAACACCTACTAAAAGCTTAGCAATATGCTCTCTATTTTTGGGATTGCTACTAGACTCCCTATATTTATGAAGCCATAACCGCTCCATAATTTTTTTGAACCCTCACCCTTCAACCTTAAATAAATTATATACAATCGAGTATTCCTCCTAAAAACACCTTATATGAGCCTCGCCATTCCCTCCTTATTTTTAGGATCACTACTAGACTCTCTAAATTTGGGGAGCCAAAATTGCTCCCAATTTCTCAAGGCTCCTACCCGATAATCATAACTAAATTATATACAATCGAGCACTCCTTCCTAAAAACTTTCTAAGAGCCTCGCAATATGCTCTCTATTTTTGGGATTGCTACTAGACTCCCTATATTTAGGGAGCCAAAACCGCTCTATATTTTTTTTGAACCCCTACCCGACAACCTTTAGTAAATTATATATATTCGAGCATTCCTCCCAAAAACACCCTCTAAGAGCCTCATCATTGCCTCCTAAAAATACCCTAAAATATTAAGTAAATTATATATAAATCAAGCACTCCTCCCTAAAATAACCTCTAAGAATCCTGTAATATGCCGCTCTATTTTTGGGATTGCTACTTGACTCACTATATTTAAGGAGCCAAAACTGCTCCATATTTTTTTTTGAACCCCCACCCGACAACCTTAAGTAAATTATATACGATCGAGCAGTCCTCTCTAAAACAGTCTCTAAGAGCCTCAAAATATGCTCTCTATCTTTTTGGATTCCTACTAGATACCCAATATTTAGGAAGCCAAAACAGGTCCATATTTTGTTTGAACCTCCACCCGATAATCTTAAGTAAATTATACATAATTGAGTATTCCTATCAAAAATACCCTCTAAGTGCCTCGCCATTGCCTCTCAAAAATACCCTAAAATCATAAGTGAATTATATATAAATCAAGCACTCCCCGTTAAAACACCCTCAAAGACCCTCGCAATATGCCCTACTATTTTTGGGATTACTACTAGGCTCCCTATATTTAGGGAGCCAAAATCGCTCTATATTTTTTTTAAATCCCCACCAGACAAACTTAAATAAATTATATACAATCGAGCTCTCCTTCCTAAAATACCCTCTAAGAGCCTAATATGCTCTTTATTTTTGGAATTGATACTAAACTACCTATATTTAAGGAGCCAAAACCTCTTTATATTTTTTTTGAACCCCCACCCGATATCCTTAAGTAAATTATATACAATCGAGCATTCCACCCAAAAACTCCCTCCAATTGCCTTGTAATATGCTCTCTATTTTTGGGATTGCTACTAAACTCCCTATATTTAAGGAGCCAAAACCGTTCCATATTTTATTTGAACCCCCACCCAAAAACCTTAAGTAAATTATATATAATCGAGAACTCCTCCCTAAAACACTCTTTAAGAGCCTAATATGCTTTCTATTTTTCGGATTATTACTAGACTCCCTATATTAAGAAAACCAAAACCGCTCTATATTTTTTTTGAACCCCTACAAGACAACCTTATGTAAATTATATATGATTGAGCATTCCTCCTAAAAACACCTTCTAATAGCATCAAAATATGCTCTTTATTTTTGGGATCGCTACTAGACTCCCTATATTCTAGGAGCCAAAACCGCTCCATATTTTTTTTGAACCCCCACCCGACAACCTTAAATAAATTATATACAATCGAGCACTCCTTTCTAAAACACCCTCTAAGAGCCTTGCAATATGCTCTCTATTTTTGGGATTACTACTAGACTCCCTATATTTAGGGAGCCAAAACTACTCCAGATTTTTTTTGAACCCCTACCCAATAACCTTAAGTGAATTATATACAATCAAGCACTCCTCCCTAAAACACCATCGAAGAGACTCACAATATGCTATCTATTTTTGGGATTACTACTAGACTCCCTATATTTAGGGTACCAAAATCGCTCTATATTTTTTTTGAACCCATACCTGACAACCTTAAGTAAATAATATACAATCGAGCATTACTTCCAAAAAAAATAGAGAGTCGCAATTGCCTCCAAAAAATAACTTAAAGTTATCAGTAGATTATATATAAATCAAGTACTCCTTCCTGAAATACCCTCTAAGAGACTCGCAATATGCCTTTCTATTTTTGGGATTGCAACTAGACTTCCTATATTTAGGAAGCCAAAACCGCTCCATATTTTTTTTGAACACCCACCCAATAACCATAAGTAAATTTTATACAATCAAGCACTCCTACCTAAAACACCCTCTAAGAGCCTGGTAATATGCTCTCTTTTTTTGGGATTGCTACTAGACTTCCTATATTTAGGGATCCAAAACCACTCTATATTTTTTTTGAACCCCCCACCTGTCAACCTTAAGAAAATTATGTACAATCGAGTATTCCTCCAAAAAATACCCTCTAAAAGCCTTACCATTGCCTCCCAAAAACACCAAAAAATCATAAGTAAATTATATATAAATCAAGTACTCCTTTCTAAAACACCCTCTAAGAGCCTCACAATATACCTCTCTATTTTTAGGATTGCTATTAGATGCCTTATATTAAAGGAGCCAAAATCGATCCATATTTTTTTTGAACCCCCACCCGACAACCTTAAGTAAATTATATATGATTGAGAACTCCTTCCTAAAACGCCTTCTAACAGCCTCATAATATGCAATCTATTTTTTGGGAATGCTACTAGACTCCCTATATTTAGGGAGCCAAAACCGCTCTATATTTTGTTTGAACCCCCACCCGATAACCTTAAGTAAATTACACTTAATCGAGCATTCCTCCCAAAAACACCCTTTAAGAGCCTCGCCATTGCCTCTTAAAACTACTATAAAACCAAAAGTAAATTATATATAAATCAAGCACACCTCTCTAAAACACCCACTAAGAGCCTCACAATATGCCTATCTATTTTTGGGATTGCTACTAGACTCCCTATATTTAGGGAGCCAAAATCGCTACATATTATTTTTGAGCCCGTACGCGATAACCTTAAGTAAATTATAAACAATCGAGCACTCCTCCCTAAAACACCCTCTAAGGGCCTAATATACTCTCTATTTTTGGGATTGCTACTAGACTCTATATTTAGCGAGCCAAAACCGTTCTATATTTTTTTTGAACCCTCACCCAAAAACCTTAAGTAAATTATATACAATTGAGCATTCCTCTTAAAAACATCCTCTAATAGCCTCGCAATATGCTCTCTATTTTTAGAATTACTGCAAGAGTCCCTATATTTAAGGAGCCAAAATAGCTCTTTATTTTTTTTGAACCCCTACCCGATAACCTTTAGTAAATTATGTATAATCGAGTATTCCTCCCAAAAACAACCTCTAAGAGCCTCGTCATTGTCTCCCACCGGACAACCTTATGTAAATTATATACAATTGCGCATTCTTCTTAAAAAAGCCTTGCAATATGCTCTTTAATTTTTAGATTGCTACTTGACTCCCTATATTCAAGGAGTAAAAACCGCTCCATATTTTATTTGAACTCCTACCCGATAACCCTAAGTAAATTATATAAAATTGATAACTCCTCCCTAAAACACCCTCCAAAAGCCGTGCAATATGCTCTCTATTTTTGGGATTGCTACTAGACTCCCTTTATTAAGGGAGCCAAAACTGCCCCATATTTTTTTTAAACCCCCACCCGATAACCTTAAGTGAATTATATATAATCAAGCACTCCTCCCTAAAACTACCTCTAAGAAATTTGCAATATGCTCTCTATTTTTAGGATTGATATTGGACTCCTTATATTTAGGGAGCCAAAACCGCTCGATATTCTTTTGGAACCCACACACGATAACCTTAAGTAAATTATATACAATCGAGCATTCCTCTCATAAATACCCTCTAAGAGCAACGCTATTGCCTCCCAAAAATACCCTAAAGTCATCAGTAAATTATATATAAATCAAACAATCCTCCCTACAACACTCTTTAAGAGACTTGCAATATGTCTTTCTATTTTTGGGATTGCTACTAGACTCCCTATATTTAGGGAGCTAAAATTGTTTTATTTTCTTTTTGAGCACCCACCCAACAACCTTAAGTAAATTAAATACAATCGAGCCCTCCTTCCAAAAACATCCTCTAAAAGTCTGGTAATATACTCTCTATTTTTAGGATTGCTACAAGACTCCCTATATTTAGGGAGCCAAAACCGCTCTATATTTGTTGTGAACCCCCACCCATCAACCTTAAGAAAATTATATACAATCGAGCATTCCTCCTAATAACACACTCTAAAATCCTCACCATTGCCTCATAAAAACACCAAAAAATCATAAGTAAATTATATATAAATCAAGCAATCCTCCTTCCAACACCCTCTAAAAGCCTCGCAATATACCTCTCTATTTTAGGATTGCTACTAGACTCCCTATATTTATGGAGCCAAAACCGCTCTATATATTTTTTAAGCCCCCACCCAAAAACCTTAAGTAAATTATATATGATTGAGCATTCCTCCCTAAAACACCCTCTAAAAACCTCACAATATGTTCTCTATTTTTTGGGATTGCTACTAAACTCCCTATATTTAGGAAGCCAAAATTGTTTCATATTTTGTTTGAACCCCCACCCGATAACCTTAAGAAAATTATATATAATCGAGCACTCCTCCCAAAAACACCCTCTAAAAGCCTCGTCATTGCCTCCCAAAAACACCTTAAAATCTTAAGTAAATTATATATAAATCAAGCACACCTTTCTAAAATACCCTCTAAGAGCCTCGTAATATGCCTCGCTATTTTTGGGATTGTTACTAGACTCTTGATATTTAAGGAACCAAAACCGCTCCATATTTGTTTTGAACCCCCACCCAACAACCCTAAGTAAATTATATACAATCGAGCACTCCTCCCTAAAATACTCTCTAAGAGCTTCATAATATGCTCTCTATTTTTTGAAATTGCAACTAGACTCCCTATATTTAGGAAGACTCCCTATATTTAGGGAGCCAAAACAGCTCTATATTTTGTTTGAACCCCCACCCGTCAACCTTAAGTAAATTATACATAATCGAGCATTCCTCCCAAAAACACTCTCTAAGAGCCTCTCTATTACCTCCCCAAAATAACCTAAAATCATACGTGAATTATATATAAATCGAGCACTCCCCCATAAAATACCCTCTAAGAGCCTCACAATATGCCTCACTATTTTTTGGATTACTACTAGACTCCCTTTATTTAGGGAGCCAAAATCGCTCCATATTTATTTTTATGCCCCACCCGACAACCTTAAGTAAATTATATACAATCGAGCACTCTTCCCTAAAACACCCTCTTAGAGCCAGATATGCTCTCTATTTTTGGAATTGCTACTAGACTTCCTATATTTAGGGAGCCAAAACCACTCTATATTTTTTTTAAACCCCCACCCGACAACCTTAAGTAAATTATATACAATCGAGCATTCCTCTCAAAAATACCCTCTAATAAAATCACAATATGCTCTCTATTTTTGGGATTGCACTAGACTCCCTATATTTAGGGAGCCAAAACTGCTCCATATTTATTTGAACCCCACCCGATAACCTTAGCTAAATTATACACAGTCGATCATTCCTAAGAAAAATACCCTCTAAGAGTCTCGCCATTGCCTTCCAAAAACACCCTAAAATCATAAGTAAATTATATATAAATCAAGCACTCCTCCTTAAAACACCCTCTGAGAGCCTCGCAACATACCTCTCTATTTTTACGATTGCTACTAGACACCCTATATTTTAGGAGCCAAAATTACACCATATTCTTTTTTGAACCCCCACCCGACAACCTTAAGTAAATTATATACAATCGAGCACTCCTCCCTAAAATACCCTCTAAGAGCCTAATATGCTCTCTATTTTTGGGATTGCTACTAGACTCCCTATATTTATGGAGCCAAAACCGCTCCATATATTTTTTGAACCTCCACCCAATAACCTTATGTAAATAATATACAATTGAGCATTCCTCCTAAAAACACCCTCTAATAGCCTCATAATATGCCCTCTATTTTTTAGATTGTTTTTAGACTACCTATATTTAGGGAGCCAAAACCGCTTTATTTTTTTTAAATCTCCACCCGATAACCTTAAGTAAATTATATACAATTGAGCACTCCTCCCTAAAACACCCTCTAAGAGCCTCGCAATATGATCTTTATTTTTAGGATTGATACTAGACTCCCTATATTTAGGGAGCAAAAACCACCCTTTATTTTTTTTGAATCCCCATCCGACAACCTTAAGTGAATTATATACTATCGAGTACTCTTCCCTAAAACACCCTCTAAGTGACTCGCAATATGCTTTATATTTTTGCGATTGCTACAAGACTCCCTATATTTATGGAGCCAAAACTGCTCCATATTTTTTTTGAACCCACACCCGACAACCTTAAGTAAATTATATACAATCGAGTATTCCTTCCAAAATAACCCTCTAAGAGCCTCGCTATTGCCTCCCAAAAATACCCTAAAGTTATCAGTAAATTATATATAAATCAAGCACTTCTCTCTAAAACACCCTCTAAGAGACTCGCATAATGCCTTTCTATTTTTGGGATTGATACTAGTCTTCCTATATTTAGGGAGCCAAAATTGCTCCATATTTTTTTTGAACACCCACACGATAACCTTAAGTAAATTAAATCTAATCGAGCACTTTTTTTTAAAACACCCTCTAAAAGCATGGTGATATGTTTCTATTTTTGGGATTGCTAGAAGACTCCTTATATTTAGGGAGCCAAAACCGCTCCATATTTTTTTTTAAACCCCTACCCGTTAACTTAAAAAAAATTATATACAATCTAGCATTCCTCCCTAAAACACCCTCTAAAAGCCATGCCATTACCTCCCAAAAACACCCAAAAATCATAAGTAAATTATATATAAATCAAGCACTCCTCCCTAAAACACCCTCTAAGAGGTCGCAATATGCCTCTCTATTTTTAGGATTGCTACTAGTCTTCTTATATTTAAGGAGCCAAAACTGCTCCATATTTTTTTTGAACCCCCACCCGATAACCTTAAGTAAATTATATACGATTGAGCACTCCTTCCTAAAACAGCCTCTAAGAGCACCGCAATATGCTCTCCTTTTTTAGAGATTGTTACTAGACTCCCTATATTTAGGGAGCCAAAACTGCTCCATATTTTGTTTAAACCCTCACCCGATAACCTTAAGTAAATTATACACAATCGAGAATTCCTCCCAAAAATACCCTCTAAGTGACTCGCCATTGCTTCCCAAAAATACCGTAAAATTATAAGTAAATTATATATTAATTAAGCACTTCTCCCTAAAACACCCTCTAAGTGCCTCACAATTAACTTGCCTCTCTATTTTTGGGATTGCTACTAGACTCTCTATATTTAGGGAGCCAAAATTGCTCCATATTTTCTTTGATCCCCCACTCGATAATATTAAGTAAATTATAAACAATCGAGCACTCCTCCCTAAAATACCTTCTGGGAGCCTAATATGCTTTCTATTTTTGGGATTGCTACTAGACTCCCTATATTTAGGGAGCTAAAATCGCTCCATATTTTTTTTGAACCCCCAATATTTAGGGAGCCAAAACCTCTCTATATTTTTTGTGAATCCCCACCTATCAACCATAAGTAAATTTTATACAATTGAGCATTCCTCCCAAAAATACCCTATAATAGCCTCGCCTTTGCCTCCCAAAAAAACCCAAAATTCATATATAAATTATAGCTAAATCAAGCACTCCTCCATAAAACATCCTCTAAGCGCTTTGCAATATGCCTCTTTATTTTTAGGATTGCTACTAGATACCCTATATTTATAGAGCCAAAGCTGCTCCATATTTTTTTTAAACCCCACCTGACAACCTTAAGTAAATTATATACGAAAAAGCACTCCTCCCTAAAACACCCTCCAAGAGCCTCTCAATAAGTTCTCTAATTTTTGGGATTGCTACTAGACTCCCTATATTTAGTGAGCCAAAATAAGTCCATATTTTGTTTGAACCCCCACCCGACAACCTTGAGTAAATTAAACACAATCCAGTATTCTTTTAAAAACCCCCTCTAAGAGCCTCACTATTGCCTCAAAAAAACACCCTAAAATTATAAGTAAATTATATATAAATCAAGCACTCCTCTCTAAAACACTCTCTAAGAGCCTCAAAATATACCTCTCTTTTTTTTGGATTGTTACTAGACTCCCTATATTTAGGTAGCCAAAATCGCTCTATATTTTTTTTGAACCCCCACCCGACAACCTTAAGTAAATTATAAATAATCGAGCACTCCTCCCTAGAATACCCTCTAAGAGCCTCATAATATGCTATCTATTTTTGGGATTGCTATAAGACTTCGTATTTAGGGAGCTAAAACCGCCTTATATTTTTGTAGAGCCCCCACCCGACAACCTTAAGTAAATTATATAAAATCGAGCATTCCTCCAAAAAACACCATCTAATAGCCTTGCAATATGATTTCTATTTTTGGGATTCCTACTAGACTCCCTATATTTAGGGTGGCAAAACCATTCCATATTTTTTTTGAACCCCTACTCGACAAACTTAAGTAAATTATATACAATCAAGATCTCCTCCATAAAATACCCTCTAAGAGCCTCACAATATGCTTTCTATTTTTGGAATTATTAGTAGACTCCTTATATTTATGGAGCCAAAACTACTCCATATTTTTTTTTTACCCCAGTAGATAACCTTAGGTGAATTATATACAATCGAACACTCCCCCCTAAAACATCCTCTAAAAGTGTAGCAATATGCTCTTTATTTTTGGGATTGCAACTATACTCTATGTATTTATGGAGTCAAAACCGCTTTATATTTTTTTTGAACACCCACTCGACAACCTTAAGTAAATTATATACAATCGAGCAGTTCTCCCAAAAACACCCTCTAAGAGCCTCGCCATTACCTCCTAAAAATAACTTAAAATCAAAAGTAAATTATATATAAATCAAGAACTCCTCCCTAAAACACCCCCTAAAAGCCTTGCAATATGCCTTTTTATTTTTGGGATTGCTACTAGACTCCCTATATTTAGGTAGCCAAAACCGCACCATATTTTTTTTGAACGCTAACCCGACAATCTTAAGTAAATTATATACAATTGATCACTCCTTATTAAAACAGCCTCTAGGAACCACGTAATATGCTTTCTATTTTTGCGATTGCTACTAGATTTTTGATATTTGGGGAGCAAAAATCACTCTATATTTTTTTTGAACCCTCATCCGTTAACCTTAAGTAAATTATATACAATCGAGCATTCCTCCCAAAAATACCTTATATGAGCCTCGCCATTGCCTCCTTATTTTAGGGATTACTACTAGACTCCCTATATTTAGAGAGCCAAAATCACTCCGAAATTTTCAAGGCTCTCACCCAAAAATCATAACTAAATTATATACAATTGAGCACTCCTCCCTAAAATACTTTCTAAGGGCCTCACAATTTACTCTCTATTTTTGGGATTGCTACTAGACTCCCTATATTTAAGGAGCCAAAATAGCTCTTTATTTTTTTAAAACCCCCACCCGATAATCTTTAGTAAATTATATATAATTAAGCATTCCTCCCAAAAATACCCTCTAAGAGCCTTGCCATTGCCTCTAAAAAATACCCTAAAATCATAAGTAAATTATATATAAATAAAGCACTTTTTCCGAAATTACCCTCTAAGAGACACACAATATGCCTCTCTATTTTTGGGATTGCTACTGGACTTCCTATATTTAAGGAGCCAAAACCACTTTATATTTTTTTTGAACCCCCACCCAAGAACCTTACACTCACACGACAACCATAAGTAAACTTTATTCAAATCGAGCATTCCTTTCTAAAATAACCTTCAAGATCCTCACCATGTGTCTCTATACTTTTGGGATTGTTACCAGACTCCTTACTTTTGGGTAGCCAAAATTGATGTTTATTTTTGCAGGACTCCTACCCAATAACCGTAAGTAAAATAATTTACATATCAAGCAGTCATCCCTAAAACACCATCCAAGGGCCTCGTAATGTGGCGAGCCAAAATCACTCCATAAAACTACTTCCATATTTTTTTTAAACCCCCATCCGACAACCTTAAGTAAATTATATACAATCGACCATTCCTCACAGAAATCCCTTATAAGAGCCTCGCCATTACCTCCCAAAAACACCCTAAAATCATAAGTAAATTATATATAAATCAAGCACTCCTCCCTAAAACACCCTCTAAGAGTCTCGCAATATGACACTCTATTTTTGCGATTACTACTAGACTCCCTATATTTAAGGAGCCAAAATTGCTCGATATTTTTTTTGAACCCCCACTCGACAACCTTAAGTAAATTATATACAATCGAGCACTCCTCCCTAAAACACCCTCTAAGAGCCTCGCAATTTGCTCTCTATTTTTAGGATTGCTATAAGACTCCCTATATTTAGGGGGCAAAAATCACTCCATATTCTTTTTGAACCCCCACCCAAAAAGCTTTAGTAAATTATACACAATCTAGCATTTCTACCAAAAATACCCTCTAAGAGCCTCGCCATTGCCTCCCAAAAATAACCTAAAATCATAAATAAATTATATATAAATCAAGCACTCCTTCCTAAAACACCCTATAAGAGCCTCGGAATATGCCTCTATATTTTTTGGATTACCACTAGACTCCCTATATTTAGGAAACCAAAACCACTCCATATTTTTTTTGAATCCCCACCCAACAACCTTAAGTAAATTATATACAATCAAACACTCCTCCCTAAAACACCCTTTAAGAGCCTCGTAATATGCTCTCTATTTTTGGGATTGCTACTAGACTCCCTATATTTAGGGAGCCAATAAAGCTCTATATTTTTTTGGAACCCCCACCTAAAAACCTTAAGTAAATTACATACAATCGAGCATTTCTCCTAAAAACACCTATAAAGAGCCTCGCCATTGCCTCCCAAAAACACCCTAAAATCATAAGTAAATTTTATATATATATATATATATATATATATATATATATATATATATATATATATATATATATATATATATATATATATATATATATATATATATATATATATATATATATATATATATATATATATATATATATATATATATATATATATATATATATATATATCAAGCACTCTTTCCTAAAACACCCGATAAGTGTCTCGCAATATGCCTCTCTATTTTTGGGATTGCTACATGACTTCCTATATTTAGGAAGCCAAAACCGCTCCATATTTTTTTTGAACCCCCACACGACAACCTTAAGTAAATTATATACAATCGAGTATTCCTTCCAAAAATACCCTCTAAGAGCCTCGCCATTATCTCCTTATTTTTGGGATCACTAGTAGACTCTCTATATTTGGGGAGTCAAAATCACTCCTAATTTGTCAAGGCTCTAACCCAATAATCATAACTAAATTATATACAAATCGAGAATTCCTTCTATAAACATCCTCCAAGAGTCTCGTTATATACTTCCCTACTTTCTTAGGACTCCCCACCTAATAATTAAAAGTAAATTATATACAAATAAAGCACATCTTCTCAAAATACCCTACAAAGAGGCTAGATATATGCTAACCAATTTTAATATCGCTATCAAAATCCTTATATTTGGGAACCAAAATCGCCTCTTATTTTTTTAGGAAACTCACACAATAACCATAAGTAAATTATATACAAATCAAGCACTCCTTCCCAAAATAACCTTCAAGATCCCAACAATGTGTCTCTATACTTTTGGAATCGTTACCAGACTCCTTACATTTGGGTAGCCAAAATTGATCTCTATTACTTCAGGACCCCCACCCAATAATCATAAGTAAAATAATTTACAAATTGAGCAGTTATCCCTAATACACCCTCCAAAAGCCTCGTAATGTGCCTCTATATTTGTAGGAAAGCTACTAGACTCCCTATATTTGGAGTGCCATAATGGTTCTCTATTTTCTTAGGATCCCTACCCATCAATCATAAGTAAATTATACACAAATAAAATATTATCCCCAAATTATCCTCCAAGGGACTTGCAATGTGCTTTCCTATTTTTAAGATCGCTACCAGACTTTCTACAATTGGGGTACCAAAATCGCTCCCTATTTTCTCAGGAACCCAACCTGATAACCTAAAATAAATTATATATAAATTATAAACTCCTCCCCTAAACACCCTTCTAAAGCCAAATCATATGCCTCCCTATTTGGGGATTTCTACCAAACTCCTTATATTTAGGGACCGAAATTCACTCCCTAATTTCTCAGGACCCCTATCCGATAAGTACAAGTAAATTATATATAAAATATGCACTCCTCTATAAAACACCTACCAGGATCCTCACTAAGTGATTACCTATATCTAGGAAGCCAAAAACACTCCTTAAAACCACTTCTATATTTTTTTAGAACCCCCACCCGATAACATTAAGTAAATTATATATAATAGAGTATTCATCCAAAAAATACCCTCTAAGAGCCTCACCATTACCTCCCAAAAACACCCTACAATCATAAGTAAATTAGATATAAATCAAGCACTCTTTCCTCAAATACACTCTAAGAGTCTCTTAATATGCCTCTCTATTTTTGGGATTACTACTAGACACTATATAATTAGGGAGCCAAAACCGCTCTATATTTTTTTTGAATCCCCACCCGAGAACCTTAAGTAAATTATATACAATCGAGCACTCCTCCCTTAATCACCATGTAAAAGCCTCGCAATATGCTCTTTATTTTTGGGATTGCTACTAGACTCCATATATTTAGAGAGCCCAAATCGCTCAATAATTTTTTTGAATCCTCACCCGACAACCTTAAGTAAATTATTTACAATCGAGTATTCCTCCCAAAAACACCCTCTAAGAGCCTCACCATTGCCTCCCAAAAATACCCTAAAATTATAAGTAAATTATATATAAATCTAGCACTCCTCTTTAAAACACCCTCTAAGAGCCTCACAATATGCCTCTCTATTTTTGGTATTGTTACTAGACTTCTTATATTTAGAGAGCCAAAATTGCTCTATATTTTTTTTGAACCCCCACTCGATAACCTTAAGTAAATTATATACAATCGAGCACTCCTCCCAAAAACACTCTCTAAGAGCCTCGCAATATAATCTCTATTTTTAGGATTATTATTAGGCTCCCTATATTTAAGGAGACAAAACTGTTTTATATTTTTTTTGAACCCCCACCCGATAACCTTATATAAATTATATAAAGTTAAGAATTCCTCCCAAAAACACCCTCTATGAACCTCGCCATTGCCTCCCAAAAATACCCTAAAATCATAAGTAAATTCTATATAAATCAAGCACTCCTCCCTAAAACACCCTCTAAGAGCCTCGCAATATGCCTCGCTATTTTTGGGATTGCTACTAGACTCCCTATATTTTGGGAGCCAGAACTGCTCTATATTTTATTTAAACCTCCACCCAACAACCTTATGTAAATTATATACAATCGAGCACTCCTCCCTAAAATACCTTCTAAAAGCCTCGCAATATGTTTTCTATTTTTGGGATTGCTACTAGACTCCCTATATTTAGGAAGCCAAAACTACTCCATATTTTTTTTGAAACCCCACTCGATAACCTTACCTAAATTATATACAATCGAGAGTTCCTCCCAAAAACACCCTCTAAAATCCTCGCAATTGCCTCCCAAAAATAGTATAAAATCATAAGTAAATTATATATAAATCTAACACTCCTTCCTAAAACACTATCTAAGAGCTTCGCAATATGCATCTCTATTTTTTGGATTACTACTAGAATCCTTATATTTAGGGAGCCAAAACCGCTCTATATTATTTTTGAACCCCCACCCGACAACCTTAAGTAAATTATATATAATCGAGCACTCCACCCTAGAACACCATATAAAAGCCTTGCAATATGCTCTTTATTTTTGGGATTGCTACTAGACTCCCTATATTTAGGAAGCAAAAAAAGCTTCATATTTATTTTGAAACCCCACCCGACAATCTTAAGTAAATTATATACAATCAATCATTCCTTCCAAAAATACCCTCTAAGAGCCTAGTCATTGCCACCCAAAAATACCCTAAAATCATATATAAATTATATATATTATTCAAGCACACCTCCCTAAAAGACCATCTAATAGTATCATAATATGCCTCTCTATTTTTAGGATTGCTACTAGACTCCCTATATTAAGGGAGCTAAAACTTCTCCATATTTTTTTTGAACCCCCACCCGATAACCTTAAGTAAATTATATACACTCGAGCACTCCTTTCTAAAACACCCTCTAAGAGCCTCACAATATGCTCTTTATTTTTTGGATTGTTACCACTCCCTATATTTAGGGTTCCAAAACTGCTCCATATTTTTTTTGAACCCCCCACTCGATAACCTTAAGAAAATTATATAAAATCAAGCATTCCTCCAAAAAACTCCCTTTAAGAGCCTTACCATTGCCTCCTAAAAACACCTTAAAATCATAAGTAAAGTATACATAAATCATGCACTCATCCCTAAAACACCCTCTAAAAGCCTCGCAATATGCCTAACTATTTTTTGGATTGCTACTAGACTCCATATATTTAGGGACCCAAAACCACTTCATATTATTTTTGAACCCCCACTCGACAACCTTAAGTAAATCATATACAATCGAGCACTCCTCCATAAAACACCAACTAAGAGTATCACAATATGCTATCTATTTTGGGAATGGTACTAGACTCCCAATATTTAGGAAGCCAAAACAGCTCCATATTTTTTTTGAACCCCCACCCGATAACTATAAATAAATTATATATATTCAAGTATTTCACCTAAAAATACCCTCTAAGATCCTCGCCATTGCCTCCCACAAACACCCTAAAACTATAAGTAAATTATATATAAATCAATCACTCATCCCTAAAATACCCTCAAAGAGCCTCACAATATGCAATATATTATATTGTTTTTTAATACCCACCCGACAACCTTATGAAAATTATATACGATCAAGCACTCCTCTCTAAAACACCTTCTAAGAGCCTCGCAATATGCTTTTTATTTTTGGGATTGCTACTCGACTCTCTATATAGGGAGGCAAAATGGCTCCATATTTTTTTTAAACCACCACCCGACAATCATATGTAAATTATAAACAATCGAGCATTCCTTCCAAAATCACCCTCTAAAAGACTAACCTTTGCCACCCAAAAAAATCCTAAAATCATAAGTAAATTATATATAAATCAAGCACCCATCCCTAAAATACCCTCTAAGAACCTCGCAATATGCCTCTCTAATTTTGGGATTGCCACTAGACTCCCTATATTTAGGGAGCGAAAACCTTTCTATAATTTTTTTGAGCCCCCACCTGACAACCTTAAGTAAATTATATACAATCGAGTATTCCTCCCTACAATACCCACTAAGAGCCTCATAATATACTCTCTATTTTTAGGATTGCTACTAGAGTCCTTATATTTAGGGAGCCAAAACCGCTTTATATTTTTTTTGAACCCCCACTAGACAACCATAAGTAAATTATATACAATCGAGCATTTCTCCGAAAAACATCCTCTTAGAGCCTCGCCATTGCTTCCTAAAGAAACCCTAAAATTATAAGTAAATTATATATAAATTAAGCACTTCTCCCTAAAACACCCTCTAAGAGCCTCGCAATATGCTATCGATTTTTTGGATTGCTATTAGACTCCCACCCGACAACCTTAATAAAATTATATACAATCAAGCATTCCTCCAAATAACTCCCTCTAAGAGCCTTGCCATTGCCTCCCAAAAACTCCTTAAAATCATAAGTAAATTATATATAAATCATGCACTCATCCCTAAAACACCCTTTAAAAGCCTCACAATATACCCATCTATTTTTGGGATTACTACTAGAATCCATATATTTAGGGAGTCAAAACCGCTTCATATTTTTTTTGAACCCCCACCCGACAACCTTAAGTAAATTATATACAATCGAGTACTCCTCCCTAACACACCCTCTAAGAGCCTCGCAATATGCTCTTAATTTTGGGAAAGCTACTAGACTCTTAATATTTAGGGAGCTAATAACAGCTCCATTTTTTTTTTGAACCCCCACTCGACAACTATAAGTAAATTAAATACAATCAAGCATTCCTCCTAAAAACATCCATTAAGAGGCTCGCCATTGCCTTCCAAAAACACCCTAAAATCATAAGTAAATTATATATAAATAAATCACTCATCCCTAAAATACCCTCAAAAAACCTCGCCATATGCCTCTCAATTGTTGGGATTGCTACTAGACTCCCTATATTTAGGGAGCTAAAACCGCTATATATTTTTTTGAACCCGCACCTGATAACTTTAAGTAAATTATATACAATCAAGCACTCCTCCTACAAACACCCTCTAAGAGCCTCACAATATGCTCTCTATTTTTGGGATTGCTACTAGACTCCCTATATTTAGAGAGCCAAAACCACTCCATATTTTTTTTAACCCCACCTGACACCTTAAGTAAATTATTTACAATCGAGCTTTCCTCCCAAAAATACCCTCTAAGAGCCTCGCCATTGCCTCCAAAAATACCCTAAAATCATAAGTAAATTATATATAAATCAAGCACTCCTCTCTAAAACACCCTCTAAGAGCCATGCAATATGCTTCTCTATTTTTTGGATTGCTACTAGACTCCCTATAGTTAGGGAGCCAAAACCTCTCCATATTTTTTCGGAACCCCCACCCGACAACCTTAAGTAAATTATATACAATCGAGCACTCCTCCCTAAAATATCCTCTAAGATCCTTATAATAGGCTATCTATTTTTAGGATATCTACTAGATTCCCTATATTTAGGGAGCCAAAACCATTCCATAATTTTTTTGAACCCCCACCCGATAACCTTAAGTAAATTATATATAATCGAGTATTCCTCCCAAAAACACCCCTCTAAGAGCCTCGCTATTGCCTCCTAAAAATACCCTAAAATCATAAGTAAATTATATATAAATCAAGCACACCTTCCTAAAATACTCTCTAAGAGTCGCGCATTATACTTTCTATTTTTAGGATTACTGCTAGACTCCCTATATTTAAGGAGCCAATACCGCTCCATATTTTTTTTAACACCCACCCGACAATCTTATAAAAATTATATACGATCGAGCACTCCTTCCTAAAACACCCTCTAAGAGTCTCGCAATATGTTTTCTCTTTTTGGGATTGCTAGTCGACTCTCTAAATATAGGGAGGTAAAACCGCTCCATAATTTTTTTGAACCCCCACCCGATAACCTTAAGTAAATTATAAACAATCAAGCATTCATCCCAAAATCATCCTCTAAAAGACTCACTTTTGCCTCCCCAAAACACCCTAAAATCATAAGTAAATTATATATAAATCTAGAACTCATCCCTGAAATACCCTCTAAGAACCTCGCAATGTGCCTCTCTATTTTTGGGAACCCTACTAGACTCCCTATATTTGGGGAGCCAAAATCACTCCTAATTTCTCAAGGCTCCAACCTGATAATCATAACTAAATTATATACAAATTGAGCACTCCTTCCCTAAATACCCTCCAAGAGTTTCGTCATGTGCTTTCCTACTTTCTTAAGACCCCCTATTCGATAATTAAATTTTAATTATATATAAATCGAGCACTCCTCCTCAAAATATACTATAAATAGGCTCGAAATGTGCCATCTATTTTAATATCGCTACCAGACTCTTTATATTTTGGGAATCAAAATTACTTTCTATTTTTTTAGGACACTCACACGTTAACCAAAAGTAAATTATATACAAATCGAGCAATCCTTTCCAAAATAACCTTTAAGATCCTCACCATGTGTCTTCCTACTTTTGGGATCGTTACCAGACTCCTTATATTTGGGTAGCCAAAATCGATCTCTTTTTTTTCAGGACCCTCACCCAATAATTGTACATAAAATAATTTACAAATCGAACAGTTATGCCTAAAACTCCCTCTAAGAGCCTCGTAACAGTTATCCTCAATGGGACTTGCAATGTGCTTTCCTATTTTTAAGATCGTTGCTCGACTTTCTATAATTAGGGCATCAAAACCGCTCCCTATTTTCTCAAAACCCCCACCGGACAACCTAAAATAAATTATATACAAATCGAGCACTCTTCTCTTAATCACCCTTCAAATGTATTGTCATATACCTCCTTATTTTAGGTTTTCTACCAAACTCCTAATATTTAGGGAGCCAAAATCGCTCCCTAATTTCTCAGGACACCCTCTCGATAAGTATTAGTAAATTATATACAAATCCCTCACTCCTCCCCAAAGCACCTACCAGGATCCTCAATAAGTGCTTCCCTATATTTGGGGAGTCAAAATCGCTTCCTAAAATCGCTTCCATATTTTTATTAAAACCCACCCGATAACCTTAAGTAAATTATATACAATCGAGCTTTCCTTCCAAAAATACCCTCTAAGAGCCTCGTCATTGCCTCGTAAAAAAACCCTAAAATCATAAGTAAATTATATATAACTTAAGCACTCCTCCCTCAAACACCCTCTAAGAGCCTCACAATATGCCTCTCTATTTTTAAGATTGCTATTAGTCTCCCTATATTTAGGGAGCCAAAACTACTCCATATTTTTTTTGAACCGCCACTCGATATCCTTAAGTAAATTATATACAATTAAGCAATTTTCCCTAAAACACCCTCTAAGAGCCTCGTAATCTGCTATCTATTTTTGGGATTGCAACTAGACTCTCTATATTTAGGTAACCAAAACCGTTCTATATTTTTTTTGAGCCCTCACCCGATAACCTTATGTAAATTATATACAATCAAGCATTCCTCCCAAAAACACCCTCTAAGAGCCTCGCCATTGCCTCCCCAAAATACCCTAAAATCATAAGTAAATTATATATAAATCAAGTACTCCTCCCTAAAATATCCTCTAAGAGCCTTACAATATGCCTCTCTATTTTTGGGATTGCTACTAGACTCCCTATATTTAAGGAGCCAAAATCGCTCTATATTTTTTTGAAACCCACCCGACAGCCTTAAATAAATTATTTACAATAAAGCACTCCTCCTTAAAATACCCTTTAAGAGCCTCACAATATGCTCTCTATTTTTAGGATTGCTACTAGACTCCCTATATTTTAGGAGCAAAAACCGCTCTATATTTTTTTTAAACCCCCACTTGACAACCTTAAGTAAATTATATACAATCAAGTATTGCTTCCAAAAACACCCTCTAAGAGCCTCGCCATTACCTCCCAAAAACATCCTAAAATCATAAGTAAATTATATATAAAGCAAGCACTCTTCTCTAAAACACCCTCTAACAGCCTCGCAATATGCCTCTCTATTTTTGGGATTGGTACTAGACTCCCTATATTTAGAGAGCCAAAACCACTCCATACTTTTTTTGAATCCCCGCCGGACAACCTTAAGTAAATTAAATACAACGAGCACTCCTCCCTAAAACACCCTTTAAGAGCCTCGTAATATGCTATCTATTTTTGGGATTGGTATTAGACTCCCTATATTTAGGAAGCCAAAATAACTCCATATTTTTTTTGAATCCTCACCTGATAACCTTAAGTAAATTATGTACAATCGAGCATTCCTTCCAAAAACACCCTCTCTAAGAGCCTCGCCATTGCCTTCCAAAAATATCCTAAAATTATAAGTAAATCATATATAAATCAAGAAGTCCTCCCTAAAACACCCACTAAGAGCCTCGCAATATGCCTTTCTATTTTTGCGATTGCTACTAGATTACTTATATTTAGGGAGCTAAAACTGCTTTATATTTTTTTTGAACTCCCATCCGACAACTTTAAGTAAATTATGTACAATCGAGCATTCCTTTCCAAAACACCTTTTAAGAGTCTCACCATTGCCTCCCAAAAATATCCTAAAATTATAAGTAAATTATATACAATCAAGTACTCCTTCCTAAAACACCCTCTAAGAGCCTTGCAATATGCTATCTATTTTTTGGATTGCTACTAGACTCCTTATATTTAGGGAACCAAAACTGCTTCATATTTTTTTTAAACCCACACCCGTCAACCTTAAGTAAATTATATACAATCGATCATTCCTCCCAAAATCACCCTCTAAGAGCTCCACCATTGCTTTCGTATTTTTGGGATCGCTACTAGACTCCCGATATTTGGGGAGCCAAAATCGCTCCTAATTTCTCAAATCTCCCAAAAACACCCTCCAAGAGTCTCGTCATGTACTTCTCTATTTTCTTAGAACCCCCTATCCGATAATCAAATATAAATTATATACAAATCAAGCACGCCTCCTCAAAATATACTACAAAGAGACTCGATATGTGCTAACCAATTTTAATATCGCTACCAGACTCCTTATATTTAGGAAACAAATCACTTCCTATTTTTTAGGAAACTCAAATGATAACCGTAAGTAAATTATATACAAATCGAGCACTCCTTTCCAAAATAACCTTCAAGATCCTTACCACATGTCTTCTTACTTTTGGGATCGTTACCAAATTTCTTACATTTGGATAGCCAAAATTGATCTTTATTTTTTTAGAACTGTCACCCAACAATTATAAGTAAAATAATTTAATAATCGAGCAGTCATCCCTAAAATACCCTCTAAGAGCCTCATAATGTGCCTCCATATTTTTAGGATAGCTACCAGACACCTTATATTTGGTGTGCCAAAATAGTTTCCTATTTTCTTAGGATCCCTACCCGTCAATAATAAGTAAATTATACATAAATCAAACATCCTCCCCAAAATATCCTCCATTGGACTTGCAATGTGCTTTGCTATTTTTAAGATCGCTACCAGACTTTCTACAATTGGGGCACAAAAACTGCTCTCTATTTTCTCAGGACCCCACCGGATAACCTAAAATAAATTATATATAAATCGAGCACTATTCTCTTAAACATCCTTCAAAAGCCTCATTATATGCCTCCCTATTTTGGGATTTCTACCAAACTCCTTATATTTGGGAACCCAAAATCACTCCCTAATTTCTCAAGACCCCCACCCGATAAGTATAAGTAAATTATATACAAATTATGCACTCCTCCCCAAAACACCCTCCAGGATCCTTACAAAGTGTTTTCTTATATTTGGGGAGCCAAAATCGTTCCCTAAAACCTATATCATATTTTTTTTGAACCCCCACCTGACAACTTTAAGTAAATTATAAATAATTGAGCATTTCTTTCAAAAACACCCTCTAAGAGCCTCACCATTGCCTCCCAAAAACACTCTAAAATCATAAATAAATTATATATAAATTAAGAACTCCTTTCTAAAACACCATCTAAGAGCCTCGTAATATGCCTATCTATTTTTGGGATTGATACTAGACTCCCTATATTTTGGGAGCTAAAATCGCTCCATAGTTTTTTGAACCCTGCCCGATAACCTTAAGTAAATTATATATAATTGAGCACTCCTCCCTAAAACACCCTCTAAGAGCCTCACAATATGATCTTTATTTTTGGGATTGCTACTAGACTCCCTATATTTAGGGATCCAAAACCACTCTATATTTTTTTTAAACCCCCACCCAATAACCTTAAGTAAATTATATACAATCGAGCATTCCTCCCAAAAATACCCTCTAATAGCCTCGCCATTGTCTCCTTAATTTTGGGATCACTACTAGACTCCTTATATTTAGGGAGCTAAAATCACCCCTAATTTCTCAAGGCTTCCACCTGATAATCATAACTAAATTATATACAAATCAAGTACTCCTTCCTTAAACACCCTCCAAGGGTCTCGTCATGTGTTTCTCGACTTTCTTAGGACCCCTCACCATATTATCAAAATTAAATTATATACAAATCGAGCACTCCTCCTCAAAATACCCTTTAATAAGGCTCGATATGTGTCAACCTATTTTAATATCGCTACCAGACTCCTTATATTTGGGGAACCAAAATCGCTTCCTTTTTTTTTAGGACACTCACACGACAACCATAAGTAAATTATATACAAATCAAGAACTCCTTCCTAAAATAACATTCAAGATCCTTAGCACATGTCTCTACATATTTTTGGATCATTACCAAACTCCTTATATTTGGATAGCCAAAATCAATCTCTATTTTTTTAGGACCCCCACCTAACAGTCGTAAGTAAAATTATTTATAAATTGAGTAGTCATCCCTAAAACACCCTCCAATAGCCTTATAATGTGCCTCTATATTTTTAGGATAGCCATTAGACCCCTTATATTAAGAGTGTCATAATTGTTCTCTATTTTCTTAGGATCCCTATCCGTCAATCATAAGTAAATTATACACAAATTAAATATTTTCTACAAAACATCCTCCTAGGGACTTGCAATGTGCTTTCCTATATTTAAGATCGCTACCAGACTTTCTACAATTGGGGTACCAAAATAGCTCCCTATTTTCTCAGGACCCCACTTGATAACGTAAAATAAATTATATATAAATCGAGAACTCCTTTCCTAAATACCATTCAAAAGGCTAACCATATGCCTTCCTATTTTGGGATTTCTACCAAACTCTTTATATTTAGGGTGCCAAAATCGCACCCTAATTTTTAAGGACCATCACCCAAAAAGTATAAGTAAATTATATACAAAATATACACTCCTCCCTAAAACACCAACCAGGATCCTAACTAAGTGCTTTCCTATATTTGGGGAGCCAAAATTGATCCCTAAAATCACTTCCATATTTTTTGTGAACCCCCACCCGACAATCTTAAGTAAATTATATATAATTGAGCATTCCTCCCAAAAACAATCTCTAAAAGCCTCGCCATTGCCACCCAAAAACACCATAGAATCATATATAAATTATATATAAATCAGACACTCCTCCCTAAAACACCCTTTAAGAGCCTTGCAATATGCCTCTCTATTTTTGGGATTGCTACTAGACTCCTTATATTTAAGGAGCCAAAACCGCATTATATTTTTTTTGAACCCCCACCTAACAACCATAAGTAACATATATACAATCGAGCACTCCTCCCTAAAGCACACATTCTAAAAGACTCACAATATGCTCTTTATTTTTGAGATTGCTATTAAGCTCCCTATATTTAGGGAGCTAAAACCGCTTCATATTTTTTTGAACCCCCACCTGACAACCTTAAGTAAAGTATATACAATCGAGCATTCCTCCCAAAAATACCCTCTAAGAGCCTAGCTATTGCCTCCTGAAAACACCCTAAAATCATAAGTAAATTATATATAAATCAAGCACTCCTGTCTAAAACACCCTTTAAAAGCCTCGTAATATGCCTCTCTATTTTTTCGATTGCTACTAGAATCCCTATATTTAGGGAGCCAAACTCGCTCCATATTTTTTTTTGAACCCCTACTTGACAGCCTTAAGTAAATTATATACAATCGACCACTCCTCCCTAAAACACCCTCTAAGAGCCTCCAATATGCTCTCTATTTTTGGGATTGCTACTAGACTCCCTATATTTAGGGAGCCAAAACCACTCCATATTGTTTTTTGAATCCCACCCAATATCCTTAAGTAAATTATATACAATCGAGTATTTCTCCCAAAAATACCCTCTAAGAGCCTTGCCATTGTCTCCTTATTTTTGGAATTGTTACTAGACTGCCTATATTTGGGGAGTCAAAATTGATTCTAATTTCTCAAGGCTCCAACCCGATAATCATAACTTAATTATAAACAAATCGAGTACTCCTTTTATAAACACCCTCCAAGAGTCTCGTCATGTACTTCTTTACTTTCTTAGGACCCCCAACCCGATAATCAAAAGTAAATTATATATAATTCTAGCACTCCTCCTTAGAATATCCTACTAAGAGGCTCGATATGTGCTAACCTATTTTAATATCGCTACCAGACTCCTTATATTTGGAGTCTCCTTTCCAAAATAACCTTCAAGATCCCCACCACGTATCTCCATACTTTTGGGAACATTACCAGACTCCTTATATTTGGGTAGCCAAAATTGATGTCTATTACTTTAGGACCCCCACCCAATAATTGTAAGTAAAATAATTTACAAATTGAACAGTCATCCCTGAAACACCCTCCAAGAGTCTTGTAATGTACCTCTATATTTTTAGGATAGCTACTAGACTCCCTATATTTGGAGTGCAATAATGGTTCCTTATTTTCTTAGGATCCCTACCCATCAATCATAAGTAAATTATACACAAATCAAACATTCTTCCCAAAATATCCTCCAAGGGACTTGCAATGTGCTTTCCTATTTTTAAGATCTCTACCAGACTTTCTATAATTGGGGAACCAAAACCGCTCAGTATATTTTTAAGACCCCAACCTGACAACACAAAATAAATTATATATAAATTGAGTACTCCTCTCCTAAACACCCTTCAAAAGCCTTATCATATGCCTCCGAATTTTGGGATTTCTACCAAACTTCTTATATTTAGGGACCAAAAATCACCCCCTAATTTCTGAAGACCCCTACCAGATAAGTATAAGTAATCAATTTAGAAAACATGCACTCATCCCCAAAACACCCACCAAGATTCTTACTAAGTGCTTATCTATATTTGGGAGCCAAAATCACTCATTAAAACTACTTCCATATTTTTTTTGAACCCCCACCCAACAACTTTAAGTAAATTATATACAATCAAAATTTCATCCCAAAAACACCATCTAAGAGCCTCGCCATTGCCTCTCAAATATACCCTAAAATCATAAGTAAATTATATATATAACAAGCACTCCTCCCTAAAACACCCTAAAAAAGCCTCGTAATATGCCTCTATATTTTTGGGATTGCTACTAGACTCCCTATATTTAGGGAGCCAAAACCACTCTATAATTATTTTGAACCCCCACCCGACAACCTTAAGTAATTATATACAATCGAGTACTTCTCCCTAAAACACCCTCTAAGAGCCTCTCAATATGCTCTTTATTTTTAGGATTGCTACTACAATCCCTATATTTAGGGAGACAAAACCGCTCCAGATTCTTTTTAAATCCCCACCCGACAAACCTAAGTAAATTATATACAATCGAGTATTTCTCCTAAATACACCATCTAAGTGCATCACCATTGTCTCCCAAAAACATCCTAAAATCACAAGTAAATTATATATAAATCAAGCACTTCTCCCTAAAATACCCTCTAAGAGCCTCGTAATATGCCTCTCTATTTTTGGGATTGCTACAAGAATCTTTATATTTAGGGAGCTAAAACCAATTCATATTTTTTTTGAACCCCCTCTCGACACCCTTATGTAAATTATATACAATCGAGCATGCCTCCCTAAAACACCTTCTAACAGCCTCCCAATATGCTTTCTATTTTTGGGATTGCTACTAGACTCCCTATATTTAGGGGCCCAAAACCGCTCCATATTTTTTTAAAATCCCCACCCAACAACCTTAAGTAAATTATATACAATCGAGCATTCCTCCCAAAATCACCCTCTAAGAGCATCGCCATTGCCTCCCAAAATCATACTAAAATAACAAGTAATTATATATAAATCAAGCACTCCTCCCTAAAACACCGTCAAAGAGCCTCGCAATATGCCTCGCTATTTTTGTGATTGCTACTAGACTCCTTATATTTAGGAAGACAAAACTGCTCTATATCTTTTTTGAACCCTCACTTTACAACCTTAAGTCAATTATATACATTCGAGCACTCCTCCCTAAAATACCCTATAAGAGACTCGTAATATACTATCTATTTTTGGGATTGCTACTACACTCTATATATTTAGGGAGCCAAAACAGCTTTATATTTTTTTTGAATCCCCACCCGATAACTTTAAGTGAATTATATACAATCGAGACTCCTCCCTAAAACACACTCTAAGAGCCTCGCAATATGCTCTCTATTTTTGGGATTACTACTAGACTCCCTATATTTAGAGAGCCAAAATAGACCCATATTTTTTTAAACCCCCACCCTATAACCTTAAGTAAATTAAATATAATCGAGCATTCCTCCCAAAAACACCCTCTAAGAGCTTCGCCATTTCCTTCCAAAAACATCCTAAAATCATAAGTAAATTATATATAAATAAAGCACTCCTCCCTAAAATACCCTCTAAGAGTTTCGCAATATGCTCTCTATTTTTGGGATAGCTACTAGACTCCCTATATTTATAAAGCCAAAACAGCTCTATAATTTTTTTGAATCCCCTCCTATCAACCTTAAGTAAATTATATATAATCGAGCATTCCTCCCAAAAACACCCTCTGAGAGCCTCGCCATTTCCTTCCATAAATACCCTAAAATCATAAGTAAATTATTTATAAATAAAACACTCCTCCCTAAAATACTCTCTAAGAGCCTCGCAATATGCCTCTCTATTTTTGGGATTGCTACTAGACTCCCTATATTTAAGGAGCCAAAACCACTCCATAATTTTTTTGAACCCCCTCGATAACTTTAAGTAAATTATATACAATCGAGCACTCATCCTTAAAATACCCTCTAAGAGCCTCGCAATATGCTCTCTATTTTTTAAGATTGCTACTAAACTCTTTATATTTAGGGAGCCAAAATTACTCTATATTTTTTTTTAACCCCCACCCGACAACCTTAAGTACATTTTACACAATTGAGCATTCCTCCCAAAAACACCCTCTAAGAGCCTCGCCATTGCCTCCCAAAAACACACTAAAATCATAAGTAAATTATATATAAATCAAGCACTCCTTACTAAAACACCCTCTAAGAGCCTCACAATATACCTCTCTATTTTTGGGATTACTACTAGACTCACTATATTTAGGGAGCCAAAACAGCTCGATATTTTTTTTGAACCCCCACCCGACAAACTTAAGTAAATTATATACAATCGAGCACTCCTCATTAAAACAGCCTCTAAGATACTCGCAATAGGATCTTAACTTTTGGGATTGCAACTAGACTCCCTATATCTAGAGTGCCAATGCAAAACCTCTCCAAATTTTTATTGAACCCCTACCTAGCAATTTTAAGTAAATTATATACAATCGAGCATTTCTCCTAAAAATGCCCTTTAATAGCCTCGTAATATGCTTTCTATTTTTGGGATTGCTACTAGACTCCCTATATTTAGGGAGCCAAAATTGCTCCATATTTTTTTTGAACCCTCACTCGATAACCTTAAGTAAATTATAAATAATCGAGCATTCCTCCCAAAAACAACCTCTAAGAGCCTCGCAATATGTCTCTCTATTTTTGGGATTGCTACCAAACTCCCTATATTTAGGGAACCAAAACTGCTCCATAATTTTTTTGAATGCCCACAAGACAACATGAAGTAAATTATATATAATTAAGCACTCCTCTATAAAATACCCTCTAAGAGCCACCCAATATGCTCTCTATTTTTGTGATTGCTACTGGACTCCCTATATTTAGGGAGCCAAAACTACTTCATATTTTTTTAAACCTTTACCCGTCAACCTTAAGTAAATTATATACAATCGAGCATTCCTCCCAAAAATACCCTATTAGAGCCTCATTATTTCCTCCCAATTTCTCAAGGCTCCCATATAATAATCAAAACTAAATTATATACATTCGACCACTCCTCTCTAAAGCACCCTCTAAAAGCCTCGCAATATGCTCTCTATATTTGGGATTGCTACTAGACTCCCTATATTTAGGAAGCCAAAACCGTTCTATATTTTTTTTGAACCCCCACTCGACAACCTTAAGTAAATTATATATAAATGAGCATTCCTCTTAAAAACACCCTCTAAAAGCCTCGCCATTGCCTCCCAAAAACATCCAAAAATCATAAGTAAAAAATATATATATATATCAAGCACTCCTCTCTAAAATACCTTATAAGAGCCCCGCAATATGCCTTTCTATTTTTGGGATTGCTACTAGTCTCTTTATATTTAGGGAGTCAAAACCACTCCTTACTTTTTTTGTGCCCCCACCCGACAACCTTAAGTAAATTATATACAATCGAGCATTCCTCCCAAAAACAACCTCTAATAACCTTGCAACATGCTCTCTATTTTTGGGATTGCTACTAGACTCTTTATATTTAGGGAGGCAAAACCGCTCCATATTTTTTTTGAACCTCCACCCGACAACCTTATGTAAATTATATACAATCGAGCATTCCTCCCTAAAATTCAATCTATAAGCCTCGCAATATGCTCTCTTTTTTTGGGATTGCTACTAGACTTTCTCTATTTTGGGACCCAAAACCTCTCTATATTGTTTTTGAACCCCTACCCGACAATCTTAAGTGAATTATATACAATTGAGCACTCCTCCCTAAAACACCCTCTAAAAGCCTTCCAATATTCTCTCTTATTTTGGGATTGCTACTAGACTCCCTATATTTAGGGAGCCAAAACCACTCCATATTTTTTTTTGAACACTTACCAGACAACTTTAAGTAGATTATATACAATTGAGCATTCATCCCAAAAACACCCTCTAAGAGCCTCGCAATTACCTTACAAAAATACCCTAAATCATAAGTAAATTATATATATATATATATATATATATATATATATATATATATATATATATATATATAATGCACTCCTCCCTAAAACACCGTATAAGAGCCTCACAATATGCCTTTCTATTTTATTGATTACTACTAGACTTTCTATATTTAGGTAGCCAAAACTGCTCCATATTTTTTTTGAAAACACCCTTTAAGAGTCTCGTAATATGCTCTCTATTTTTGGGATTGCTACTAGACACTCTATATTTATGGAACCAAAACTGCTCTATATTTTTTTTAAACCCCCACCTGTCAACTTTAATTAAATTATATATAATCGACCATTCCTCCCAAAAACACCCACTAAAAGCCTCACTATTGCCTCCCAAAAGTAGCCAAAAATCAAAAGTAAATTATATATAAATCAAGCACTCCTCCCTAAAACACCTTCTAAGAGCCTCACAATATACCTCTCTATTTTTAGGATTACTACTAGACTCCCTATATTTAAGGGGCCAAAATCGCTCCATTTTTTTTTTCAACCCCTACCCGACAACCTGAAGTAAATTATATACAATCGAGCACTCCTCCCTAAAACACCCTATAAGATCCTCGCAAAAACAACCTAAAATCGTAAGTAAATTATATACAATCGAGCACTCCTCCCTAAAACACCCTCTAAGATCCTCCCAAAAATACCCTAAAATCATAAGTAAATTATATGTATAAATCAAGCACTCCTCCCTAAAACACCCTCTAAGAGCTTCGCAACATTCCTCTCTATTTTTTGGATTGCTACTAGACTCCCTATATTTAGGTTGCCAAAATTACTCCATATTTTTTTTGAAACCCCACCCAACAACCTTAAGTAAATTATATACAATTGAGCACTCATCCCTAAAACACCCTCTAAGAGCCTCACAATATGCTCTCTATTTTTGGGATTGCTTCTAGACTCCTTATATTTAGGGAGCCAAAACCGCTCCATATTTTTTTTAAACCCCCACCCAATAACCTTAAGTTTTATATACAATCGATCATTCCTCCCAAAAACATCATCTAATAGCCCCGCAATATGCTCTCTATTCTTGGGATTGCTACTAAACTTTCTATATTTAGGGAAGCAAAACCACTCCATATTTTTTTTGAACCCCTAACTGACAACCTTAAGTAAATTATATACAATCAAGCACTCCTTCCTAAAATACCCTCTAAGAGCCTCACAATATGCTCTCTATTTTTGGGATTACTACTAGACAACTTATATTTAGGGAGCCAAAACTGCTTCATATTTTTTTTGAACCACTACTGGATAAACTTAAGTGAATTATATACAATCGAGCACACCTCCTTAAAACAACTTCAAAGAACCTCGCAATATGCTTTCTATTTTTAGGATTGCTACTCGACTCCCTATATTTATGGAGCCAAAATCGCTCCATATTTTTTTTGAACCACCACTCAACAACCTTAAGTAAATTATATACAATCAAACATTCCTCTCAAAAATACCCTCTAAATTCCTCACCATTGCCTTCCAAAAATACACTAAAATTACAAGTAAATTATATATAAATCAAGCACTCCTCCCTAAAATACCCTCTAAGAGCCTCGCTATATGACTTTCTATTTTTGGCTTTGCTATTAGATTCACTATATTTATGTAACCAAAATTGCTCTATATTTTTTTTGAATGCCTACCTGACAACCTTAAGTAAATTATATACAATCGAGTACTCCTCCCTAAAACACCCTCTAAGCGCTTTGCAATATGTTCTCTATTTTTGGGATTGCTACTAGACTCTGTATATTTAGAGAGCCAAAACCGCTCCATATTATATTTGAACCACCACCCATTAAACTTAAGTAAATTATATACAATCAATCATTCATACAAAAAATACCCTATATGAGCATCGTCATTGCCTCCTTATTTTCGGGATCACTACTAGACTCCCTATATTTAGGGAGCTAAACCGCTCCCAATTTCTCAAGGCTCCCACCCAATAGTCATAAGTAAAGTTATACAATCGAGCACTCCTCCCTAAAAGACTTTGTAAGAGCATCGCAATATGCTCTCTATTTTTGGGATTGCTGTTAGACTCTTTATATTTAGAAAGCCAAAATCGAACTATATTTTTTTTGAACCCCCACCCAACAACCTTAAGTAAATTATATATAATCGAGCATTCTTCCTAAAAATACCCTCAAAGTGCCTCACCATTACCTCCCAAAAATATCCTAAAAACATAAGTAAATTGTATATAAATCAAGCACTCCTCCATAAAATACCCTCTGAGAGCCTCACAATATGCCTCTCTATTTTTGGGATTTCTACTAGACACCGTATATTTAAAAAGCCAAAACCGCTCCATATTTGTTTTGAACCCCCACCCGACAACCTTAAGTAAATTATTTACAATCGAGCACTCCTTCATAAAATACCCTCTAAGTGCCTGTAATAAGCTCTTAGTTTTTTGGGATTACTACAAGACTCCTATATTTAGAGAGCCAAAACAGCTCTATATTTTGTTTGAACCCCTACCCGACAACCTTAAATAAATTATACACAATCAAGCATTCCTCCCAAAAACGCCCTCTAAGAGCCTCACCATTGCCTCCCAAAACCCCCCTAAGATCATAAGTAAATTATATATAAATCAAGCACTCCTTCCTAAAATCCCCTGAAATAGCCTCGTAATATGCCTCTCTATTTTTGGGATTGCTACTAGACTCCCTATATTTAGGGAGCCAAAACTGCTCCATATTTTTTTTTAACCCCTACCCGATAACCTTAAGTTAATTATATACAATCGAGCACTCCTCCTTAAAACACCCTCTAAGAGCCTCACAATATGCCCTCTATTTTTAGGATTGCTACTAGACTCTCTATATTAAGTGACCCAAAACCGCTCCATATTTTTATTGAACCCCCACCCGACAATCTTTAGTAAATTATATACAATCGAGCATTACTCCAAAGAACACCATCTACGAGCCTCGCCATTGCCTCCCAAAAATACCTTAAAATCATAAATAAATTATATATAAATCAATCACTCCTCCCAAAAACACCCTTTAAGAGCCTCGCAATAGGCCTTTCTATTTTTGGGATTGCTACTAGACTCCCTATATTTAGGAAGCCAAAACTGCTACATATTTTTTTTAACGCTCACCCGACAACCTTATGTAAATTATATACAATTGAGCCTTGCAATATCCCTTCTATTTTTTAAATTGCTACTAGACTCCCTATATTTAAGAAGCCAAAACCTCTCCATATTTTTTTTTAACCCCCACCCGTCTACCTTAAGTAAATTACATACAATCGAGCATTCCTTCCAAAAATACCCTATAAAAGCCTCGCCATTGCCTCCCAAAAACATCCTTAAATCATAAGTAAATTATATATAAATCAAGCACTCTTCCCTAAAACACCCTCTAAAAGACTCATAATATGCCTTTCTAATTTTGGGATTGCTACTAGACTCTCTATATTTAGGTGGCCAAAACTGATTTATATTTTTTTTGAATGCCCACCCGACATTCTTAAGTAAATTATATACAATCGAGCACTCCTCCCTAAAACACCCTAAAAGACACTCGCAATATGCCTCTCTATTTTTGTGATTTCTACTAGACTCCCTATATTTATAGAGCCAAAACCGCTCCATATTTTTTTTGAACCCTCATCTGACAACCTTAAGTAAATTATATACTATCGAGCACTCCTTAAAACACCCTCTAAGAGCCTCGCAATATGCTTTTTATTTTTGGGATTGCTACTAGACTCTATATATTTAGGAATACAAAACCACTCTATATTTTTTTGAACCCCCACCCGACAACCTTAAGTAAATTATATACAATGGAGCAATCCTCCCAAAACTACCCTCTAATAGCCTCTTAATATGCTCTCTATTTTTGGGATTGCTACTAGATCCCTATATTTAGGGAGCCAAAACCGCTCCATAATTATTTTGAAGCCCCACCCAACAACCTTAAGTAAATTATATACAATTGATCACTCCTACCTAAAATACCCTATAAGAGCCTCGTAATATGCTCTCTATTTTTGTGATTGCTACTAAACTGCCTATATTTCGGGAGCCAATACATCTCTATATTTTTTTTGAACCCCCACCCTTTAACCTTAAGTAAATTATATACAATCGAGCACTCCTCTATAAAATATCGTCTAAGTGCCTCATAATATTCTCTCTATTTTTTAGGATACTACTAGACTCCATATATTTAGGGATCCAAAGTCGTTTTATATTTTTTTTAAACCCCCATCCAACAACCTTAAGTTAATTATATACAATCGAGCATTCCTTCCAAAACCACCCTATATTTAGGGAGCCAAAACCGCTCTATATATTTTTTTGGGATTGCTTCTAGAATACCTACATTTATGGAGCCAAAACTACTCCATATTTTTTTGGAACCCCCACCCATCGACCTTAAGTAAATTATATACAATAAAGTACTACTCCCTAAAACAGTCTCTATGAGCCTCACAATATGCTCTTAATTTTTGGGATTGCTATTAGACTCCCTATATTTAGGGAGCCAAAACCGCTCCATTATTTTTTTGAACCCTCACCCGATAACCTTAAGTAAATTATATATAATTGAGCATTCCTTCAAAAAACACACCCTAAGTGCCTCGCCATTGCCTCCCAAAAACCCCATAAAACTATAAGTAAATTATTTATATATCAAGCACTCCTCCCTAAAAAACCCTCTAAGAGCCAAGCAATATGTTTTTCTATTTTTGGCAATGCTACTAGACTCCCTATATTTAGGTGGCCAAAACCGATCCATATTTTTTTTGAATGCCCACCCGACAACCTTAGGAAAATTATATACAATTGAGCAGTCCTCCCTAAAACAGCCTCTAAGGGCCTCGCAATATGCTCTCTATTTTTGGGATTGCTGCTAAACATCCTATATTTAGGGAGCCAAAACCACTCCATATTTTTTTTGAACCCCCACCCATCAACCTTAAGTAAATTATATAAAATCGAGCATTCCACCCAAGAACACCCTCAAAGAGCCTCGCCATTGCCTTCAAAAAACACCCTAAAATCATAAGTAAATTATATATAAATAAAGCACTCCTCCCAAAAACACCCTCTAAGAGCCTTGCATTATGCCTCTCTATTTTTGGGATTGCTACTAGACTCCCTATATTTAAGAAGATGAAACCGCTCAATATTTTTTTTTGAAACCCTACCCTACAACCTTAAATAAATTATATACAATCACGCACACCTCCCAAAAATACCCTCAAAGTGCCTCGCAATATGCTCTCTATTTTTTGGGATTGCTACTAGACTCCCTATATTAAAGTAGCCAAAATCGTCCTATATTTTGTTTGAAAACCCACAAGATAATCTAAAGTAAATTATACATAATCGTGCATTCCTCCTCAAAACACCCTCTAAGAGCTTCGCCATTACCTCCCAAAAATACCCTAAAATTAAGGTAAAGTATATATAAATCATGCACTCCTCCCTAAAACACCTTCTAATAGCCTTGCAATATGCCTCTCTATTTTTTTGATTGCTACTAGACTCCCTATATTTAAGGAGCCAAAACCGCTCCATATTTTTTTTGAACGCCCACCCGACAACCTTAAGTACATTATATACAATTGAGCACTCCTTAAAACACCCTCTAAGAGCCTCGCAATATGCTCTCTATTTTTGGGATTGCTACTAGACTCCCAATATTTAGGCAGCCGAAACCACTCCATATTTTTTTTTGAACCCCCACTCGACAACCTTAAGTAAATTATATACAATCAAGCATTCCTCTCAAAACACCCTCTAATAGCCTCATAATATGCTCTTGATTTTTAGAATTACTACTAGATTCCCTAGATTTAGGGAGCCAAAACCGCTCTATTTTTTTTTAACTCCACTAGTCAACCTTAAGTAAATTGTATACAATATAGTATTCTCCCAATAATATACTCTAAGAGCCTCGCCATTGCCTCTAAAAAACACCCTAAAATCATAAGTAAATTATATATAAATAAAGCACTCCTTCCTAAAACACCTTTTAAGAGCCACGCAATATGCCTCTCCATTTTTGGGATTGCTAATAGACTCCCTATATTTAAAACGCCATAACAGCTCCATAATGTTTTTGAACCCCCATACGACAACCATAAGTAAATTATTTACAACTGATCACTCCTTCCTAAAATACAATCTAAGAACCACACAATATACTCTATATTATATTGCATTGCTACTAGACTACCTATATTTATAGACCCAAAGCTACCCCATATTTTTTTTAAACCCCCTCCCGATAACCTTAAATGAATTATATACAATCGAGCACTCCTCCCTAAAAAACCCTCTAAAAGCCTCAGAATATACTCTCTATTTTTGGGATTGCTACTATACTCCCTATATTTAGTGAGCCAAAACCGCTCCATATATATTTTTTAAACCCCCATGCGATAACCTTAAGTAAATTATATACAATCGAGCATTCATCCCAAAAACACCCTCTAAGAGCCTTGCCATTGCCTCCCAAAAATACATTAAAATCATAAATAAATTATATATAAATCAATCACTCCTCCCTAAATAAAGAGAGCATATTGCAAGGCTCTTAGAGGGTGTTTTAAGGAGGAGTGCTCAATTGTACATAATTTACTTAAGATTATCGGGTGGGGTTAAAAAAAAAATATGGAGTGATTTTGGTTCCCTAAATATAGGGAGTCTAGTAGCAATCTAAAAAATATTGAGGCATATTGTGAGGCTCTTAGAGGGTGTTTTAGGGAGGAGTGCTTGATTTATATATAATTTACTTATGATTAAAGGGTATTTTTGGGAGGCAATGGTGAGGCTCTTATAGGGTTTTTGGGATGAATGCTTGATTATGTATAATTTACATCAGGTTATCGGGTAGGGGTTCAAACAAAATATAGAGTGGTTTTTGCTACCTAAATATAGGGAGTCTAGTAGCAATCCCAAAAAATAAAGAGCGTATTATGAGGCTCTTAGAGGGTGTTTTAGGAAGGAGTACTCAATTATAAATAATTTAATTAAGGTTATCATGTGCGGGTTCAAATAAAATATCGAACAGTTTTGGCTCCTTAAATATAGGGAGTCTAGTAGCATTCCTAAAAATAGAGAGGTATATTGCAAGGCTCTTAGATGGTGTTTTAAGGAGGAGTGCTTGATTTATATATAATTTACTTATAATTTTAGGGTATTTTTGGGAAGCAATGGCGAGGCTTAGAAAGTATTTTTGGGTGGAATGCTAGATTGTATATAATTTACTTAAGGTTGACAGGTGGGGTTTAAAAAAAAATATAGAGCAATTTTGGCTCCCTAAATATAGGGAGTCTAGAATCAATCCCAAAAATAGAGAGTATATTACTAGGCTTTTAGAGGGTATTTTAGGAAGGAGTGCTCAATTGTATAAAATTTACTTAAGGTGACCACGGGTGGGTGTTCAAAAAAATATAAAGAGGTTTTAACTCCCTAAATATAGGGAGTCTAGTAGCAATCCCAAAAATAGATAGGCATATTGTGAGTCTCTTAGAGGATGTTTTAAGGAGGAGTGTTCGATTTATATATAATTTAGTTTTGATTTTAGGGTGTTTTTGGGAGGCAATGCCTAGGCTCTTAGAGGGTGTTTCTGGGAGGAATGGTCGATTGTATATAATTTACTTAAGGTTGTCGGGTGGGGGTTCAAAATAAATATCGAGCATATTACGAGGCTCTTAGAGGGTGTTTTAGGGAGGAGTGCTTGATTGTATACAATTCGCTTCAGGTTGTCTTGTGGGGGTTCAAAAAAAATATGGGTTGGTTTTGGCTCCCTAAATATAAGGAGTCTAGTAGCAATCCCAAAAATAAAGAGTATATTGTGAGGCTCTTAGAGGGTGTTTTAGGGAGGAGTGATCGATTGTATATAATTTAATTAAGGTTGTCGGGTTGGGTTTCAAAAAAAATATAGAGCAGTTTTGTCTCCCTAAATATAGGAAGTCTTGTAGCAATCCCAAAAAATAGAGAGCATATTACGAGGCTATTAAAGGGTGGTTTTGGGAGGAATGCTCGATTGTATATAATTTACTTAAGGTTAACGGGTGGGGGTTCAAAAAAAATATGAAGCGATTTTGGCTCCCTAAATATACGGAGTCTAGTAGCAATTTGAAAAATAAAGGCATTTTGCGAGGCACTTTAAGGGTGTTTTAGGGGGGCCTACTCGATTGTATATAATTTAATTAAGGTTGTCGGGCGGGCATTTAAAAAAAATATCGATCGATTTTGGCCACCTAAATATAGGGAGTCAAATAGCAATCGCAAAAATAGAAAGGCATATTGTGAGGCTCTTAGATGGTGTTTTAGTGAGGAGTGCTTGATTTATATATAATTTTCTTATGATTTTATGGTGTTTTTTGGAGGCAATAGTGAGACTCTGAGAGGGTGTTTTTTGAAGAAATACTCGATTAAATATAATTTACTTAAGGTTATCGGGTAGGGATTTAAAAAAATAGAGAGCAGTTTTGGCATCCTAAATATTGAGAGTCTAGTAGTAATCCCAAAATTAGTGAGCATATTGTGAGGCTCTTAGAGGGTGTTTTAGGGAAGAGTGCTCGATTATATATAATTCACTTATAGGTGTCTGGTGGGGGTTCGAAAAAAATATAGAGTATTTTTGGCTCTCTAAATATAGGGTGTCTAGTAGTAATCCCAAAAATAGAGAGCATATTGCGAGGCTCTTAAAGGGTATTTTAGGAAGGAGTACTCAATTGTATATAATTTACTTAAGGTTGTCAGGTGGGGTTTCAAAAAAAATATAGAGCGGTTTTAGATCCCTAAATATAGGGAGTCTAGTAGCAATCCCAAAAATAGAGAGCATATTACGAGGCTATTAGCGGGTATTTTTGGGAGGAATGCTCGATTGTATATAATTTACTTAAGGTTGTCGAGTGGGGGTTCAAAAAAAATATAGTGCTATTTTGGCACCCTAAGTATAGGGAGTCTAGTAGCAATCCCAAAAATAGAGAGGCATATTGCAAGGCTCTTAAAGGGTATTTTAGGGAGGAGTGCTTATTTTATATATAATTTATTTATGATTTTAGGGTGTTTTTGGGAGGCAATGGCGTGGCTTTTAAAGGGTGTTTTTGGGAGGAATGATCGATTGTATATAATGTACTTAAAGTTGTCGGGTGGGGGTTTAAAAAAGATATGAAGCAATTTTGGCTGCCTAAATATAGGAAGTCTAATAGCAATCTCAAAAATAGAGAGCATATTGTGAGGCTCCTAGAGTATGTTTTAGGAAGGAGTACTTGATTGTATATAATTTAGTTATGATTATCGAGTAGGAGCCTTGAAAAATTAGGAGCGATTTTGGCTCCCCAAATATTGGGAGTCTACTAGTAATCCCAAAAATAAGAAGCCAATGGTGAGGCTCTTATAGGGTATTTTTAGGAGGAATGCTCTATTGTTTGTAATTTACTTAAGGTTGACGGATCGTGATTTAAAAAAAATATAGAGTGGTTTTGGCTTCTTAAATATAGGGAGTCTAGTAGCAATCCCAAAAATAGAGAGAATTTTGTGAGGCACTTAGAGGGTGTTTTAGGGAGGAGTACTTGATTGTATATAATTTACTTAAGGTTATCGGTTGGGAGTTTAAAAATAATATAGAGCGGTTTTGGCTACCTAAATATTGGGAGTCTAGTAGCAATCCTAAAAATAGAAAGGCATATTGCGAGGCTCTTAGAAGGTGTTTTATGGAGTAGTGCTTAATTTATATATAATTTATTTATAATTTTAGGGTGTTTTTTGGAGGTAATGGCGAGGCTCGTAGAGGGTATTTTTGGAAGGAATGCTCAATTGTATATAATTTTCTTAAGGTTATCGTGTAGGTGTTCAAAAAAAATTTGGAGTTGTTTTGGCTCCCTAAATATTGGGAATCTTGTACCAATCCCAAGAATAGAGAGCATATTGCGAGGCTCTTATAGGGTATTTTAGGGAAGAGTGCTCGATTCTATATAATTCAATTAAGGTTGTCTGGTGGGGGTTCTAAAAAAATATGGAGCAATTTTAGCTCCCTAAATATAGGGAGTCTAGTAGCAATCCCAAAAATAAAGAGCATATTACGAGGCTATTAAAGGGTGTTTTTGGGAGGAATGCTCGGTTGTATATAATTTTCTTAAAGTTACCGCGTGGGGGTTCAAAAAAAATATGGAGTGGTTTTGGCTCCCTAGATATAACGAATCTAGTAGCAATCCCAAAAATAGAGAGCATATTACGAGGCTCTTAGAGGGTGTTTTAAGGAGTGCTCGATTGTATATATTTTACTTAAGGTTGTCGAATGGGCGTTCAAAAAAATATGGAGCAGTTTTAGCTCTATAAATATAGGGAGTCTAATAGCAATCCAAAAAATAGAGAGGCATATTGCGAGGCTCTTAGAGGGTGTTTTTGAGAGGAGTGCTTGATTTATATATAATTTACTTATGATTTTAGGATGTTATCGGGAGATAATGGTGAGGCTTTTAGAGGGTGTTTTTGAAAGTAAAGCTTGATTGTATATAATTTACTTAAGATTGTTGGGTAGGGGTTCAAAAATAATATGGAGCGGTTTTGGCTCCCAAAATATAGGGAGTCTAGTAGCAATACTAAAAATAAAGAGTATATTACAAGGCTCTTAGAGAGTGTTTTAGGGAGGAGTACTCGATTGTATATAATTCACTTAAGGTTGTCGGGTGGAGGTTCAAAAATAATATGGGGTAGTTTTGACTTCCTACATATAGGGAGCCTAGTAGCAATCCCAAAAATAGTGAGCATATTGCGGGGCTCTTAGACGGTGTTTTAGGGAGGAGTGCTCAATTGTATTTAATTTACTTAAGATTGTTGGGTGGGGGTTCAAAAGAATATAGAGCGGTTTTGGGTCCCTAAATATATAGAGTCTAGTAGCAATCCCAAAAATAGGTAGCATATTGTGAGGCTATTAGAGGGTGTTTTGGGAAGGAATGCTCGATTGTATATAATTTACTTAAGGTTGTCGGGTTGGGCTTCAAAAAAATATGGATCAGTTTTGGCTCCCTAAATATAGGGAGTCTAGTAGTAGTCCTAAAATTAAAGAGCATATTAGACACTTAGAGGGTGTTTTAGGGAGGTGTGCTTCATTATATATAATTTATTTAAGATTATGAGCAATTTTGGCCCCCTAAATATAGGGAGTCCTGTAGCAATGCCAAAAATAGAGAGGCATATTGCAAGGCTAATAAAGGGTATTTTAGGGATGAGTGCTTGATTTAAATATAATTAACTTTTGATTTTAGGGTATTTTTGGGAGACAATGGCGAGGCTCTTAGAGAGTGTTTTAGGGAGTAGTGCTCGATTGTATATAATTTACTTAAGGTTGTCGGGTGGGGGTGCAAAAAAAATATGGAGCGATTTTGGCACCTTAAATATAGGGAGTCTATTAGCAATCTCAAAAATAGAGAGGCATATTGCAAGGCTTTTAGTGGGTATTTTAGGGAGGAGTGCTTAATTTATATATAATTTACTTATGAGTTTAGGGTGTTTATAGGAGGTAATAGAGGGGCTCTTAGAGGGTGTTTTTGGGAGGAATGCTCGATTATATATAATTTACTAAAGATTATCGGGTGGGGGTTCAAAAAAAATATAGTATGGTTTTAGGTTCCTACATAAAGGGAGTCTAGTAGCAATCCCAAAAATAGAGAGCATATTGTTAGGCTCTTAGAGGGTGTTTTAGGTACGAGTGCTCGATTGTATATAATTTACTTAAGGTTCTCAAGTGGGCATTCAAAAAAAATATAGAGCGATTTTGGCTACCAAAATATAGGGAGTCTAGTAGCAAACCCAAAGATAGAAAGGCATGTTGCGAGGCTCTAAGAGGGTGTTTTAGAAAGGAGTGCTAGATTTATATATAATTTACTTATGATTTTAGGGTGTTTTTGGGAGGCAATAGTGAGGCTCTTAGAGGGTGTTTTTGGGAGGAATGCTCATTTGTATATAATTTACTTAAGGTTATCAGGTTGGGGTTCAAAAAAATTATGGACCGATTTTGGCTCTATAAATATAGGGAGTCTAGTAGCAATCCCAAAAATAGAGAGCATATTGTGAGCCTATTAGAGGGTGTTGTAGGGAGGAGTGCTCGATTGTATATAATTCTCTTAAGGTTGTCCTGTGGGGGTTCAAAAAAATATAGAGTAGTTTTGGCTCCCTAAATATAGGGAGTCTAGTAGCAATCCCAAAAATAAAGTGTATATTACAAGGATCTTTGAGGGTATTTTAGGGAGGAGTACTCAATTGTATATAATTTACATAAGTTTTTAGGGTGGGGGTTCAAAAAAAAATATAGAGCAGTTTTGCCACCCTAAATATAGGGAGTCTAGTAGCAATCCCAAAAATAGAGAGCATATTGTGAGTCTATTAGATGGTGTTTTTGGGAGGAATACTCGATTGTTTGTAATTTACTTAAGGTTATAGGGTGGGGGTTCAAAAAAAAATATGGAGCAATTTTTGCACCATAAATATAGGGAGTCTAGTAGCAATACTAATAATAGATTACGAGGTTCTTCGAGGGTGTTTTAGGGAGGAGTGCTCGATTGTATATAATTTGCTTTAGGTTATCTGGTGAGGGTTCAAAAAAAATATGAAATAATTTTGGCTCCCTAAATATAGGAGTCTAGTAGCAAACACAAAAATAAAGAGGCATATTGCGAGTCTCTGAAAGAGTGTTTTAGAGAGGAGTGTTTGATTTATATTTAATTTAATTATGATTTTAGGGTATTTTTGGGAGGCAATGGCGAGGCTCTTAGAGGGTCTTTTTGGGAGGAAAGCTCAATTATATATAATTTACTTAAGATTGTCGGGTAGGGGTTAAAAAAAATATAGAGCAATTTTGGCTCCCTAAATATAGGAAGTCTAGTAGCAATCCCAAAAATATAGAGCATATTGCGAGGCTCTTAAAAGGTATTTTAGGGAGGAGTGCTCGATTTTATATAATTCACTTAAGGTTGTCTGGTGGGGGTTCAAAAAAAAATATAGAGCGGTTTGGGCTCCCTAAATATTGGGAGTCTAGTAGCAAACCCAAGAATAGAGAGCATATTGTGAGGCTCTTAGCGGGTATTTTAGAGAGGAGTGCTTGATTATATATAATTTCCTTAAGGTTATCGGGTGGGGGTTTAAAAAAAATATGAAGCAATTTTGGGTCCCTAAATATAGGGAGTCTAGTAGTAATCCCAAAAATAGAGAGCATATTACGAAGCTATTAGAGTGTGCTTTTGGGAGGAATGTTCAGTTGTATTTAATTTTCTTAAGGTTGTCGGGTGGGGGTTCAAAAAAAGTATGGAGTGGTTTTGGCTCCCTAGATATAACGAGCCTAGTAGCAATCCCAAAATAGAAAGCATATTGCGAGGTTCTTAGAGGGTGTTTTAAAGAGTGCTCGATTGTATATAATTTACTTAATATTGTCGGGTGGGGGTTCAAAAAAATAATGGAGTAGTTTTGGTTCCTTAAATATAGGGAGTCTAATAGCAATCCCAGAAATACAAAGGTATATTGCGAGGCTCTTAGAGGGTGTTTTATAGACGAGTGCTTGATTTATATATAATTTACTTATGATTTTAAGGTATTTTTAGGAGGCAATGGAGAGGCTTTTAGAGGGTGCTTTTTGGGGGAAAGCTCGATTATATATAATTTACTTAAGGTTATCGGGTGGGGATTCAAAAATAATATGGAGCGGTTTTGGCTCCCTAAATATAGGGAATCTAGTAGCAATCCCAAAAATAAAGAGTATATTGTGAGGCTATTAGAGGGTGTTTTAGGGTGGAGTACTCGATTGTATATAATTCACTTAAGGTTGTTGGGTGGGGGTTCAAAAAAAATATGGGACAGTATTGGCTCCTTACATATAGGGAGTCTAGTAGCAATCCAAAAAATTGAGAGTATATTGTGAGGCTCTTAGATGGTGTTTTAGAGAGGAGTGCTCAATTGTATATAATTTACTTAAAGTTGTCAGGTGGGGGTTCAATAAAATATTGAGCAAGTTTGGCTCCCTAAATATAGGGAGTCTAATAGCAATCCCAAATATTGGTAGTATATTGTGAGCTTTCTAGAAGGTGTTTTTGGGATGAATGCTCGATTGTATATAATTTATTAAAGGTTATCGGGTGGGGGTACAAAAAAAATATGGAGTAGTTTTGGCTCCCTAAATATAGGGAGTCTAGTAGTAATCCCAAAATTAGAGAGCATATTAGGCTCTTAGAGGGTGTTTTAGGGAGGTGTGCTTTATTGTATATATTTTATTTAAGGTTGTCGAGTGGAGGTTGAAAAACAATATGAAGCGATTTATGCTTTCTAAATATAGGGAGTCTTGTAGCAATCCCAAAAATAGAGAGGCATATTGCGAGGCTCTTAGAGCATGTTTTAGGGTAGAGTGCTTGATTTAAATATAATTAACTTTTGATTTTAGTGTATTTTTGGGAGGCGATGGAGAGGCTCTTGAGGGTGTTTTTGGGAAGAATTTTTGATTGTGTATAATTTACTTATGGTTGTTGGATGGGGATTCAAATAAAATATGCAGCAGTTTTGGCACTCTAAATATAGGGAATCTAGTAGTAATCCCAATAAATAGAAAGCATATTGCGAGGCTCTTAGAGAGTATTTAAGGGTGGAGTGCTCGAGTATATATAATTTACTTAAGGTTATCGGGTGGGGATGCAAAAAATATATGGAGCGATTTTGGCTCCTTAAATATAGGGAATCTAGTAGTAAACCCAAAAATAGAGAGCATATTGTGAGACTCTTAGAGGGTATTTTAAGGAGGAGTGCTCGATTATATATAATTTTCTTAAGGTTGTCAAGTGGGGGTTCAAAAAAAATATGAAGCAATTTTGGCTCCCTAAATATAGGGAGTCTAGTAGTAATCCCAAAAATAGAGAGCATATAATGAGCCTATTAGAGAGTGTTTTTGGGAGGAATGCTCAGTTATATATAATTTACTGAAGGTTGTCGGGTGGGGGATTAAAAAAAATATGGAGTGGTTTTGGCTCCCTAGATATAACAAGCCTAGTAGCAATCCCAAAAATAGAGAGCGTATTGCGAGGCTCTTAGAGGGTGTTTTAAAGAGTGCTCGATTGTATATAATTTACTTATTGTTATCGGGTGGGGGTTCAAAAAAAATATGGAGTAGTTTTGGCTCCCTAAATATAGAGAGTCTAATAACAATCCCAAAAATACAAAGGCATGTTGCGAGGCTCTTAGTTGGTATTTTAGAGAGGTGTGCTTGATTTATATATAATTTACTTATGATTTTAGGGTTTTTTTGGGAGGCAATGGAGAAGCTTTTAGTGGGTGTTTTTGGGAGGAAAAATTGATTGTATATAATTTACTTAAGGTTATCGGGTGGGGGTTCAAAAATAATAGGGAGCAGTTTTGGCTCCCTAAATATAGGGAATCTAGTAGCAATCCCAAAAATAGAGAGTATATTACGAGGCTCTTAGATGTTGTTTTAGGGAGGAGTACTCAATTGTATATAATTCACTTAAGGTTGTCGGGATGGGGGTTCAAAAAAAATATAGGGCGGTTTTAGCTCCCGACATATCGGGAGTCTAGTAGCAATCCCAAAAGTAGAGAGCATATTGTGAGGCTCTTAGATGGTATTTTAGGGAGGAGTGCTTTATTGTATATAATTTACTTAAGGTTGTCGGGTGGGGGTTCAAAAAAATATAGAGCGGTTTTGGCTCCCTAAATATAGATAGCCTAATAGCAATCCCAAAAATAGGTAGCATATTGTGAGGCCATTAGAGGGTGTTTTTGGGAGGAATGCTCGATTGTATATAATTTACTAAAGGTTGTCGGGTGGGGGTTCAAAAAAAATATGGTGCAGTTTTGGCTCCCTAAATATAATTGTCACGTGGGGGTCCTGACAAAATAGGAAATGATTTTGACTCCCTAAATATAGGGAGTCTAATAGCAATCTCAAAAATAGGGACTACATAGAGAGGCTCATTGAGGGTGTTTTGGGAAGGAGTACTCAATTTGTATATAATTTACTAGTAGTTTTCGGGTCGGTTTTGGAGAAAATAGGAAGCAATTTTTGCTTCCTAAATATAGGGAGTATGGTAGCGATCTCAAAATAAGGGAGGTATATGTTGAGGCTCTTTGAGAGTATTTTGCAAAGGAATGCTCGATTTGTATATAAATTTATTTATGTTTGTCAGGTGGGGGTCCTTAGTAAATAGCGATCTCAAATCTAGGGTGGTACATGATGAGACTCTTTGAAGGTGTTTTGCGGAGGAATACTCGACTTGTATATATAATTTATTTATGGTTGTCAGGTGGGGGTTCTTAGAAAATAGGGATCAATTTTGGCTCCCCAAATACAGAAGTACGGTAGCTATCTCAAAAATTGGTAAGTACATTGATAGCCTCTTAAACAGTGTTTTGGAAAGAAGTACTCAATTTATATATAATTTATTTATTGTTATCGAGATTAGGTCATAAGAAAATAAGAAGTAATTTTGGCTCCCTACATGTAGGGTGTTTGTAGTGATTCCAAAAATTGGTAGGCACATGGCAAGGCTCTAAAAGGATGTTTTTGAAAGGAGAGATGGATTTATATATAATTTATATGTGGTTATTGACTAGGGATCCAAAAAAATATAGATTGATTTTTGCTCCCTAAATATAGGGAGTCTTTTATCGATCTCAAAAATAAGGAGGCATATGATAAGGCTCTTTGAGGGTGTTTTCGAAAGAAGATCTCAATTTTTTTATAATTTTTTTTATCAATTTCGGGTGAGGTCCTTAGAAAATAGGGAGCGATTTTGGCTTACTAATATAAAAAGACTGGTAGCAATCCAAAATATACGAAAGCACATGGTGAGGCTATTAGAGGGTGTTTTGTAAGAAGTACTCGATTTGTATATAATTTATTTAAAGTTGTCGGATATGGGTTCTGAGAAAATATGGAGCAATTTTGGATCTCCAAAAATAGAAAGTCTAGTAGCGATCCAAAAATTAGGGAGACACATAGCGAGGCTCAATGAGAATGTTTTGGGGAGAAGTGCTCCATTTATATATAATTTATTTCTGGATATCAGGCAAGGGTCATGATAAATATGGAGCAATTTTGGCTTCCAAATATAGGGAGTTAAATAGCGATCCAAAAAATAGATAGGCACGTGGCGAGCCTGTTTGAGGGTGTTTTGGAAAGTAATACTATATTTGTATATAATTTAGTTATGGTTGTTAGCTTGGGTTCTTGAGAAAATTGGGATCAATTTTAGTCCCTAAATATAAGGAGTCTGTAACGATCCCAAAAATAGGGAGGCACATAGCGAGGCTCTTGTAGGGTGTTTTGGTAAGGAGTGCTCGATTTGTATATAATTTATTTATAGTTGTCGGGTCGGGGTCCTGAGAAAATAGAGTGATTTTTGCTCCCCAAATCTAAAGAGTCAAGTAGCTATCTCAAAAATAGAGACACATGATGAGTATCTTGGATGGTTTTCTTGGGAGAAGTACTCGATTTGTTTATAATATACTTATGGTTATCGAGTGGGGGTCATAAGAGAATATGAAGCGATTTTGGCTTCCTAAATATAGGAAGTCTGGTAGAGATCCTATAAATATGAAAAAAAATGGCAAGGCTCTTGGAGGGTGTTTTGTATGAGAATAATCGATTTATATATTATTTAGTTATGGTTATCGGGTGGGAGTCCTGAGAAAATAGGAAGCGATTTTGGCTTTGAAAATTTTGGGAGGTTAGTAGTGATCCCAAAATAAGAAGGCACATAATGAGGCTCTTGGAGGATGTTTTAGAAATAAGTGCTCGATTTTTATATAATTTACTTATGGTTGTCGGGTAAGGATCCTAAGAAAATAGAAAGAAATTTTGGCTCTCCAAATATAGAGAGTCTGGTAGCAATTCCAAAAATAAAAAAACATATGGCGAGCCTCTTTGAGGGTATTTTGTGAAGAAGGACTTGATTTGTAAATAATTTACTTATAGTTATCGGGTGGGGGTCCTGAAAAAACAGGGAACGATTTTGGCATCCTAAATCTTGGGAATCTGTTAGCGATCCTAAAAATAATAAGGCATATGAAGAGGATCTTGGAGGGAGTTTTGGGAATGAGTGCTTGATTTATATATAATTTACTTATTATTGTCGGGTGTATTCCATAGAAAATAGGAAGCGACTTTGGTCTCCAAAATATAAAGAGTTTGGTAGCGATCTCAAACGTAGCGAGGCATATGGCAAGGCTTTTTGAGGGCATTTAGGGAAGGAGTACTCGATTTATATATAATTTATTTATAGTTATTAGGTGGGGGGTTCTTCGAAAATAAGGATCAATTTTGGCTCCCCAAATATAGGAGTCCAGTACCTATTCTAAAAATAAATAGGCACATGAAGAGCCTCTTAAAGGGTGTTTTGGAAAGAAATACTCAATTTGTATATAATTTATTTATGATTATCGGGATTGAGGTCATGAGTAAATAGGAAGTGATTTTGGTTCCCCAAATATAGGGAGTTTGTAGCAATCCCAAAAATATATAGGCACATGTCGAGGCTCTAGAAGGGTATTTGTGAAATGAGTTCTAGATTTGTATATAATTTACTTATGGTTATCGGGTAAGGGTCCAGAGAAAATATAGAGTGATTTTGGCTCTCCAAATATAAGAAATCTTGTAACAATCACAAAAATAGGGAGGCACATGACGAGGCACTTTGAGGTGTTTTGGGACAGAGTGCTCAATTTGTCTATAATTTACTTATGGATATCGGGTGTGATTCTTAGAAAATAGAGAGCAATTTTGCATTCTTTAATTTAGGAAATCTGGCAGCAATCTAAAAATACGGAAGCACATGATGAGACTATTGGAGGGTATTTTATAGAGGAGTATTAGATTTGTATATAATTTATTTAAGGTCGTCAGGTATGGGTTCTGAGAAAATAGAGTATGATTTTGGCTTCTCAAAATTAAGGAGTTTGGTAGTGATCCAAATATTAGATAGGCACATAGTGAGGATCTTGGAGGGTATTTTGGAAAGGAGTGCTTGATTTGTATATAATTTACTTTTAGATGTCGGGTGAAGATCATTAGAAATAGGGAGCAATTTTGCCTCCATAAATATAGGGAGTTAGGTAGCGATACCAATAATAGATAGGCACATGGTGAGCCTTTTGGAGGGTGTTTTGGAAAGAAGTGCTCGATTTTTATATAATTTATTTATGGAGTTCGGGAAGGGATCTTGAGAAAATAAGGATTGATTTTAGTCCCAAAATATAGGGAGTATATAGCGATCCCAAAAATAGAGAGACACATGGCGAGGCTCATATAGGGTGTTTTGGTAAGGAATACTTGATTTGTATATAATGTATTTTTTATTATCGGGTAAGGGACCTGAGAAAATAGAGAGTGATTTTGGCTCCTCAAATATAAAGAGTCTAGTAGCTATCTCAAAAATAGTCCCCAAAATAGTGAAGCACAATGCGAGGTTCTGGGATGGTATTTTTAGGAGGAGTGCTCGATTTATATATAATTTACTTATGGTTATCCGGTAGGGGTCTTGAAAAATAGCGAGTTTTTTTGACTCTGCAAATGTGGGGAATTTGGTAGCAATCACAAAAATAAGGAGACATATGACGAGGATCTTAGTGGGTGTTTTGAGGAGAAGTGTTTGATTTATATATAATTTACTTATGTTTATCGAATACAGGTCATGAGAAATTATGGAGCAATTTTGGCTCCCCAAATCAAGGGAGTCTGTTAATGATTTTGCACCCCAAATCTAGGGAGTTTATTAGCGATCCCAAAAATAGGGAGCTATATGGTGATGATCTTGGTGGATGTTTTTGGGAGGAGTGCTTGATTTGTTTATAATTTACTTTTGAATATTTAGTGAGGCTCCTGAGAAAATATAGAGCGATTTTGATGCCCCAAATATAGGGAGTTTGGTAGCAATCCTAAAAATAGGTACAAACATAAAAAGGATCTTGACAATTTTTTTGGAAAGGAATGCTCAATTTGTATATAATTTACTTATAGTTATCGGGTGGGTGTGCGAAGAAAATAATGAGCGATTTTAGCTCCCCAAATAAAGAGAGTTAGTAATAATCTCAACAATAGAGAGGCACATAGCGAAACTCTTGGAGGGTGTTTTGGGGAGGAATATTTGATTTGTATATAATTTACTTTTTATTGTAGGGTGGGGGTCCTGAGAAAATAGGGAGCAATTTTGCCTCCCCAAATATAGAGAGTCTTATATCTATTTCAAAAATAGAAAGGCTCATTTCGAGGCTCATTGAGGATGTTTTAGAGAAAAGTGCTCAATTTTAACATAATATACTTATGGTTGTCGAGTGGGGGTCCAAAGAAAATAGGGAGTGATTTTGGATTCCAAAATAGGAAGTCTGGTACCGATCCCAAAGATAGTGAGGAACATGGTGAGGGTCTTGGAGGTTATTTTGCGTTGTAGTACTCGATTTGTATATAATTTAGCAATGGTTGTCGGGTGAAGGTTCTGAGAAAATAGAAAGTGATTTTGACTATCCAAATCTATGAAGTCTGGTAGTGATCCTAAAAAATAGGGAGATCAATAGTGAGGCTTTTGGAGAGTGTTTAGGGAGGAGTGCTCGATTTGTATATAATTTTCTTAAGTTCTCGAGTAGGGGTCCCAAAAAATAAAGAGTGATTTTGACTTCCTAAATCTAAGGAGTCCGTAGTGATCCTTAAAATAAAGAGCCATATTACGAAGTTCTTAGAGGGTGTTTTGGGTAGGAGTACTCTATTTGTATATAATTTATATATGAATATTGGGTAAGGGTCCTGAAAAAATAAGGAGTGATTTTGGCTCTCCAAATATAGGGAGTTTGTTAGCGATCCCCAAATTAGGTAGGCAAATGATGAGGCTATTATAGTGCATTTTGGGAAGGAGTGCCCGATTTATATATAATTTATTTATGGTTGTCGAATGAGAATCTTGAGAAAATAGGGTATAATTTTGGTTCCCCAAATATCGGGAGTCTATAGCGATCTCAAAAATATGGAGGTACATGGTGAGGCTCTTCAAGGATGTTTATGGGTGGCATACACGATCTGTTTATAATTTACTTATGGTTATTGGGTAAGGGTCCAGAGAAAATAGGAAGTGATTTTGGCTCTCCAAATTTTAGAAGTCTGGTAGCATCCCAAAAATAAGGAAGCATATGGCAAGCTCTTGTAGGGTGTATTGCGGAAAAGTGAAAATGGCAAGGCTCTTGTATATAATTTACTTATGGTTGTCTAGTAAGGATCATCAGAAAATAGGGAGTGAATTTGGTTCCAAAAATCTTAGGAGTCATCCCAAAAATAGAAAGGCACATTGTGAAGCTCTTAGAGGGTGTTTTAAAGAGGAGTACTTGATTTTTACATAATGTACTTATGGTTGTCGGGTGAGGGTCCTGGGAAAATATGGAGCGACTATGGCTCCTCAGATATAGAAAGTCTAGTAGTGATTCCAAACATAGGGAGGTACATGACATGGCTCTTGGAAAGTGTGAGAAAATATGGAGCGATTTTGGCTTCCTAAATATAGGGAGTCTGATAGCGATCCCAAAATTAGGGAGGCATATGGCGAGTCTCTATGAAGGTGTTTGGGGAGGAGTGCTTAATTTGTATATAATTACTTTTGGTTATCAAATGGGGGTCTTGAGAAAATAGAGAGTAATTTTGGCTCCCCAAATATAGAGAGTCAGGTAGCTATGGAGGGCACATGGCGAGGCTCTTGAATGGTATTTTAGAGAGAGTGCACAATTTGTATATAGTTTACTTATGGCTGTCGGGTGGGGGTCTTGAGAAAATAGGAAGTGATATTGGTTTTCTAAATATAGGGTTCGGTAGTGGTCACAAAAATAAGGAGGCACATGGCAAGGCTCTTAGAGGGTGTTTTGGAGAGTGTGCTCGATTTATATATAATTTATTTATAGTTGTAGGGTGGGGGTTCTTAGAAAATAAGAAACAATTTAATTTGGCTACCTAACTATAGGGAGTCTGGTAGCGATTCCAAAAATAAGAAGGCATTGCGAGGCTTTTGGAAGGTGTTTTAGGGAGGAGTGTTTTATTTGTATATAATTTACTTATGGTTGTCAGGTTAGGGTCCAAAGAAAATAATGAGTTATTTTGGATACCCAAATGTACGGAGTTTAGTAGCAATCTCAAAAATTAAGAGGCACATGGCGAGATTTTTGGTGGTGGTTTTGGGGAGGATTGCTTGATTTGTTTATAATTTACTTATTATTATCGGGTAAGAATCCATAAAAAATAATGAATAATTTTGGCTCCCTAAATATAAGGAGTCTTATAACGATCTTAAAAATAGAGAGGCACATGGCAAGGCTCATGAATGGTGTTTTAGGAAGGTGCACGATTTATATATAATTTACCTATGTTTGTCGTGTAAGGGTCCTAAGAAAATAGGAAGCAATTTTAGTTTCAAAAATAGAGAATCTGGTAGCGATCCCAAAAATATAGAACCACATGGCGAGACTCTTGAAAGGTGTTTTTAGGAGAAGTTTTTGATTTGTATATAATTTGCTTATGGTTGTTGGATGGGGGTCCTACAAAAATAAAGAATGATTTTGACTTTCTAAATATAGGGAGCCTAGTAGCGATTGCAATAATAGAGAGACACATGGCGAGACTTTTGGAAAGGGTTTTGTAGGGGTGTAAAACGGGCCTAGCCGGATCGGGCCGGGCCTAAAATACTTTGGGTCGGACGGTGCCGGGTTGGGCCTAGAGATATCAAGCCCAGGTAGGCCCGTTAGGTTTGTTGGGCCAGGCAGGGCCTTGGGCCAAGGTTCTGAGCCCGGGCTTGGCCCCAATCCGTGTATACATATATTTGAAATTTTGGGACGGGTCAGGCCGGGTTTGGGCTATAAAATGGTTTTTAATAAAAAAATTTGTCTATGGGAGGGTTTGAAACCTCAACCTTTAATGCTTTCAGAGATGCCATAACCACTGTACCAATATTTTTTTTAGTATTCAATATACCCAGTTTGTATATATATAATAAGTACACAGTAGTATAGCGGGTTGAGCTTTCGGGCTGGGTCAGGCTGGGCTTCGGGCTCAAGGTGGTGGCCCGAGCCCAGGCCATGATATATTCGGGCCGGGCCAGGTCGGCTGTTGATCGAGATGGGCCAGGCTCGAGCCGTTGACTTTTGGGTAGGGCTCGGGCCGGATTCGGGCCTATGGGCTTTTTTTACATCCCTAGTGTTTTGGGAAGGAGTGTTTTATTTGTATGTAATTTACTTATGGTTATCGGGTGGAAGTCTTGAGAAAATAGTGCATAATTTTGGCTTCTTAAATGGAGGGAGTCTGGTCACGAACCCAAAAATAGAAAGACAAATGAAGATGTTCTTGGAGAGTGTTAATATAAAAAATACTTGATTTTTATATATTTTATTTAAGGTTGTTGGGTGGGCGTTGTATGAAAATAAGGAAAGATTATGGCTCTACAAATATAAGGAGTCTGGTAGCGATCCCAAAAACAGAGAAGCACATGGCGAGACTCTTGGCGGGTGTTTTAGGAAGAATTGCTCGATTTGCATATAATTTACTTAAGATTGTTAGGTGAGGGTCCTAAAAAAATAGGAAGCGATTTTGTCTCGCTAAAAATAGGGAGTCTGGTAGTGATCCAAAAATAGAAAAGTACATGATAAGACTTTTGCAGGGTATTTTGGGAGAAAATGCTTGATTTATTTATAATTTATTAATAATTTTCAGTAGGGTCCTGATAAAATAGGGAGCGATTTTGGTTCCTCAAATATAGAAAGTCTGGTAGCGATCCCAAAAATAGGGAGGTATATGGTATAGCTCTTGGATGGTGTTTTAGGGAGAATAGCTCAATTTGTATATAATTTACTTATGGTTATCAAAATGGGTGTCCTAAGAAAATAGTAAGCAATTTCGACTCCCTAAATGTAAGGAGTCTGGTAGCGATCTCAAAAATAAGAAAGCATATGACGAGGCTCTTAAAGGGTGTTTTATGGAAAATTGCTTGATTTATATATAATTTTATTATGGTTGTTGAGTGGGGGTCCTGATAAAATAAGGAGCAATTTTAGCTCCCTAAATCTAAAGAGACTGTTAGCAATCCCAAAAATAATAAGGCATATGCAAGGCTTTTGGAGGGCATTTTGGGGAGGAGTGTTTGATTTTTATATAATTTACATATAGATATTGGGTCCTGAAAAAAGAAAAGGGAGTGATTTTTACTCTCCAAATGTAGGGAGTCTAGTAGCGATCCCAAAAATAGGTTGGCACATGGCGAGAAATTTAAAAGTTATTTTATGAAAGAGTGCTCGATTTGTATATAATTTACTTATGGTATGTTGCAGGGCGGAGGTACTGAAAAATAGGAAGCAATTTTGACACCCTAAATATAGGGAGTCTGTAGCGATCTCAAAAATAAGGAGGGACATAATGGGACTCTTGAAGGATGTTTTTGGGAGTAGTGTTTGATTTGTATATAATTTACTTATGGTTGTCTAGTAGGGGTCCTGAGAAAATAGAAAGTGATTTTGCCTCCCTAAATATAAAGAATCTGGTCGCGATCTCAAAAATAGGAAGGCTCATTTTGAGACACTTTGATGGTATTTTGGGGATGAATACTTGATTTCTATATAATTTACTTATGGTTGTCGAGTGGAGGTCCAGAGAAAATAGGGACGATTTGGTTCTCCAAATGTATGGAGTCTGGTAGCGATCCCAAAAATAGGGCTTAATTTTGGCTCTTTAAATATAGGAGTCTGGTAGCTATCCCAAAAGTATGTAGGCATATTAGGAGCCTCTTGGCGGATGTTTTGGAAAGAAGTGCTAGATTTGTATATAATTTATTTACGGTTATAAGGTAGGGGTCATGAGAAAATAGTGAGTGATTTTAGCTCCCCAAATATAGGAAGTTAGTAGTAATCCCAAATCTAGATAGGCACATGGCGAGGCTTTAGGAGGGTACTTTGGGAAGGAGGGTTGGATTTATATATAATTTACTTATGGTAGTCGGTGAGGTCTAGTAAAAATATAGATCAATTTTGGCCTCCCAAATATAGGTGTCTTGTTGCGATCTTAAAAATAGGAAGGCACATAATGAGTCTCTTGAAGGGTGTTTTATGAAGGAGTGCTCGATTTGTTTATAATATATACTTATGGATATCGAGTGAGGTTCAGAGAAAATAGAGAATAATTTTGGCTCCATTATTGTTTGGAGTCTGGTAATAAACCTAAAAATATGAAAGCACTTGGAGAGGCTCTTGGAGGGTGCTTTATAGAGTAGTGCTCGATTTGTATATAAATTATTTATTATCGTCGAGTGGGGGTTCCAAGAAAATAGAGAGCGACTTTGGCTCCACAAATATAGGGAGTCTAGTAGCGATCCAAAAATTAGGAAGGTACATAGCACAGTTTTTGGAGGGTGTTTTGGGGAGGAGTACTGGATTTATATATAATTAACTTTTGGATGTCGGGTGGGGGTCATGAGTAATAGCATGCGATTTTAGCTCCTCAAATATAGGGAGTTAGGTAGCGATCACAAAAAAAGATAGGGACATGGAGAGCCTCTTGGATGTTATTTTAGATAGAAGTGCTCGACTTGTATATAATTTGTTTATGGTTGTTGGTGGGGTCTTAAGAAAATAGGGATCGATTTTAGTCCCCAAATATAGGTAGTCTGTAGCGATCTCCAAAATAGGAAATCACATAACGAGGATTTTATAGCGTGTTTTGGTGAGGAGTGCTCGATTTGAATATAATTTTTTTATAGATATCGAGTGATTTTTTTATAGATATCTAAAAAAATAGGAAGTGATTTTGGCTTCCCAAATATATTGAGTTTGGTAGTGATCCAAAAAATATGTACGCACATGGTGAGACTTTTGGAGGGTGTTTTGGGGAGGAGTGCTCGATTTGTATATAAATTACTTGTGGTTGTTGGGTAGGGGGTCCTGAGAAAATAGGGAATGATTTTGGCTCCCTAAATATAAGAATTTTATAATAATCAAAAAAATAAGAAGGTATATAGCGGGTCTTCGAGGGTATTTTTCAGAAGAGTACTCAATTTGTTTATAATTTACTTATGATTTTCGGGCGGGAGTCATAATAAAAACAAAAACAATTTTAGCACCCCAAAAATAGAAAGTTTGGTACCGATCCAAAAAATAAGGAGGCACATGACGAGGCTCCTAGAAGGTGTTTTGAGAAGAAGTACTTGATTTAAATTAAATTTACTTGAGGTTGTCTGATGGTGGTTCCTAAAAAAAATAGAGTGCGATTTTGGCTCCCCAAATATAGGGAGTCTGGTATTTATTTTAAAAATAGGGTGGAACATGGTAAGGCTTTTGGAGGATATTTTAGGGAGGAGTGCTCGATTTGTATAATAATTACATATGGTTGTCGGGTGGGGGTGCTGAGAAATTAGGGAACAATTTCGGCTTCCCAAAAATAGGTAGTTTTATAGCGATCCCAAAAATAGAGAGGCACGTGGTGAGGCTCTTGGAGGGTGTTTTGGGAAGGAGTACTTGATTTATAAAATTTACCTATGTTTGTCAGTTGAGAGTCCTGAGAAAATATAGAGCGATTTTGGCTCCATAAATATAGGGAATTTGGTAGTTATCCCAAAAATATAGACACATGACGAGGCTCTTGGATGTTATTATTAGGAAAAGTACACTATTTGTATATAATTTGCTTATGCTTGCCAGGTGGGAGTCATACAAAAATAATGAACGATTTTGACTCCCCAAATACAAGGAGTCTGGTAGTGATTAGCAAAATAGAGAGGCACATGGCAAGACATTTGTATGGTGTTTTGGAAAGAAGTCCTCAATTTGTATTTAATTTACTTATGGTTATCGGTTGAAAGTCCTAAGACAATAATACACGATTTTGGCTTTTTAAATATAGGGAGTTTGGAAGCGATCCCAAAAAAAGGGAGGCACATGACAAGGCTCTTTGAGAGTGCTTTTAGGGGGCATGCTTGATTTGTATATAATTTATTTATGGAAGTTGGGTAAGGATCCAATGAAAATATGGAATATTTTGGCTCCCTAAATATAGGGAGTCTGGTAGTATTCCAAAAAGAAAAAGGCACATTGCAAGATTCTTAGAGGGTGTTTTGAGAACGAGTGCTCGATTTATATATAATTTATTTATGGTTATCGGGTGGGGGTCCTGAGAAAATAGAAAGGGATTTTGGCTCACCAAATGTAGGAAGTCTGGTAGCGATCAAAAAAATAGGGAGGTATATGACGAGACTTTTGAAGGGTGTTTTGGGGAAAAAATTATTGATTTATATATAATTTATTAATGATTTTTATTGGGGTTCTAATAAAATAGGGAGTGCTTTTGGCTCCCAAAATATAGAGAGTTTGGTAGCGATCCCAAAAATAGGGAAGCACATGGCGAAGATCTTGGATGGTGTTTTAGGGAGGAGTGCTCGATTAGGTTTTAATATACTTATGGTTATTGGATAGGGGTTCTAAGAAAATAGTAAATGATTTTTACTTCCCAAATATAGAGAGTCTGGTAGCGATCCCAAAAACAAGAAAGCACACGACAAGGCTCTTAGAGGGTATTTTGTGGAGAAGTGCTTGATTTATATATAATTTACTTATGGTTGTCGGGTGGGGGTCCTAAAAAAATAGAGAGCGGTTTTGGCTCCCTAAATCTAGGGAGTCTGTTAACGATTCCACAAATAAGCACAAGACAAGACTCTTGGGGGGTGTTTTAGGGAGGAGGTTTCAATTTGTATATAATTTACTTATGGATGTTGGGTCCTTTGAAAGAAATTGAGTGATTTTATTTTCCCAAATATAGGAAGTCTGTTAGTAATCCCAAAAATAGGTAGGCACATGACAAGGCACTTGGAGTTTGTTTTGGGAAAGAGTACTCAATTTGTATATAATTTACTTATGGTTGTCGGACAAGAATGCTTAAAAAATAGAGGTTAATTTTGGTTCCTTAAATATAGGGAGTTTGTAGCGATCTCAAAAATAGGGAGGCATATAGCGAGACTCTAGGAGGGTGTTTTGGGGAGTATTGCTTGATATGTATATAATTTACTTATAGTTGTCTAGTGGGGATCCTGAGAAAATAAGGAGGGATTTTGCCTCCCCAAATATAGAGGGTCTGGTAGCAATCTCAAAAGTAAAAAGGCTCATTTTGAGACACTTTGATGGTGTTTTGGGGAGGAGTGTTCGATTTCTATATGATTTACTTATAGTTGTCGAGTGGGGGTCCAGAGAAAATATGATGCGATTTTGGTTCTCCAAATGTATGGAGTCTGGAAGCAATCCCAAAAATAAGGATTAAATTTGGCTCTTTAGATATAGGAGTCTTATGGTTATCCCAAAAGTATATAGGCACATGAAGAGCCTCTTAGCGGGTATTTTGGAAAGAAGTACTAGATTTGTATATAATTTATTTACGGTTATCAGGTAAGGCGGTCGAGTAAGTGATGACACCGGAAGCAGTCGTCGAGTGCAACAGACACGGATATTACTATATATATAACAAATCACTCCAAAATATTTTATTTTTGAAAGCGACCAAGTATGTTGCCGCTGAAGTCAACTGTGGGAGAGAATGGTGGCGATGCCCAAGGACTGTGATACCACCGAAGGTGGCCCGTTACAGTCCCGACAGGCACGTGCATTCACTAGTTTAGATACAAATCACATCTTAGCACACACCAATCCTGTGGTGTAGATTGTGTGTTCAGAATAGATCTAGGCTTCATTGTGGCTCACTATGGGTGGTGCTTCTCACAAATTTTTTGGGGGGACTTAGTGAGAGGTCCCTGACAAGAGATCAGTTTAAGGGAAAGGACAGTTAACAAGATAGCGTTGCACCATGTCCCTCCCGAAAAGGATGCAACTAGAGTAAGTCCCACACATGACTTTTATCCTCCTTTAATGACCAAACTACATCTTAGTGCATGCCCCTCCGTCCTTGTCGCTACATGACTCTACCCACAGATTGGCTACAGTGATTTCACTGTAGCAAATTTTTTTTGGCACATGATTTCAAAATTGATACAGTAATTTCACTGTAGCAATCCCCCCCCAACGAGATTTCTTAAATTTTGTTTTGCTACAGTGATTTCACTATAGCAAAAGAGTAACAATTTGAGCAGATTGTTACTCAATATGTACCTATTGTTTCTCTTTTGCTACACTGATTTCACTGTAGCATTTTTTTTTTTTTCTGGCAAGATTTTTCATAAAAAAAAAAGCTACAGTGATTTCACTATAGCAAAAGAGTAACTATTTTTGAAGATGGTTACTCTTCTTGCTATAATGCTTATGTTAAGGTCGAATCGGGCCCACATGTCCAGCTGCACGTATGGGTCAAATTTAGACTGGTGCTCACATGTACATCTACATATAGGGGTAAGTTGGTCATTTATCAATCGGGAGGATTTATCACCAATAACCCATGTTGACTAACTTTACCTCTAAGTATCATATGTTAGAAGGGCCTATCACCAATAACCCTTCTTTTATTTTCTTTTTCTGGAATTCTCCTTTCATCCTATGCCTCGTGTTGGCGTTGTCACGCCAACCATGCCTTGGACAATTTAGACAAAAGACCTCATGTTGGGTTGCACCAAATTAAGGGGGGAAACAAAGATGAAAAGGTGACTTAAAAGCACGATTGAAGATGGTTCATCTCAATTAATTAATAAAATCATTGTATTTACGGCCTTATTTGTTGGGACGAGACCTATTATTGTCATAAAAGTCATCGGCATAGAGGCTATCCCGAAACCTCTCGGGCAATGGCCACTTCGGGGGCTTGGACTAATCCCTTCGGGAGTGAAATCCGACCCACTTGGCAATTCCCACTTCACACTTGGGTAAATCAAGGGGAGGCGGAGTCTAGGTCTATCAACGGAGCGGATCATGATCCGAATCCGATTCGAATTCAATCCGAAGAGCCCAGAATTGGTAGTAATTTTTTGATCCGATATCCGATTCAAAATGATCCGATCCGATTCAAAACATTATAGGATCGGATCCGGGTTTACCATGAACCAATTTGATTAAGATCCAATCCGACACTATCTAACATAATCATTGAACAACAGCCTTTAGATCTATATATTATATTATCAAGGGCTTGGACTTAAAACCTAAAATTTGACAAGTGCCCTCTTTACCTAACCTCTTTATTTAATCTTTGCATTGGAAAAATAAAAATAAACAAAACTTGTTTTGAATCCATAATTTGAGGATGGTTTAGTTTTTTTTTTTTTGTTTGTTTGTTTCTAAATGGATATTCAGCTTCGGATTCAGATCTCGGATTATTTGATGGATTTAGACTCAAACCAAAGGTTGCAATATCCATCGGATATCGGATCGGGCAGATTCCTATTAGGATCGGATTCAAATATATCCTGATCCGGTCCGAATCCGACCCGTTGACAGGCCTAGCGGCATAATCTCCCCAACCAAGCATTGGTTGCTTTTCTAACTCTTTTATACCCTGATGGGTAGGTTTCCGATGCTTTTCAAAGGACATTTTTTTTCTGGTGAGAAAGAGAATAGTTGAATGAGAGATGAATCGAAGATTTATTCTCTAACACTCATCAATATACAAAGAATTAGGCTTAACATCTCGACTATATACAAACCAAACGGTCCATTAGTTAAAGAAAGAACACCTCAAGGAAAGAACGACTTCGGGCGATTCTTTTAAGGTGTGGAGGCAGATGTGCCAAACGTAAATCGCCAAGAATTGGGTAGCGGCATCTCGACAAACCCATCCGACCACAGCTCTTCATTAGAAAATATCAATGCGAAGGACTCACCTGTCAACCCAGCGCATACCCGGAGCGTGGAGGTAGTTTCTCTAATCTATTCTTCCGGGCTGCTGGGGCTCGGATCTCAGATCTGTTTTTTGGTTGTGTTTTATGATGCTTTCGATGTTTTCTGTCTTTCCATTTTGGGGTTTTCTGTTTTTTGTTTTGTGTGGCTGATGCCACCTTTTCCCCCGCCTGGTTGGCGGTTGGTTCTGGTAGTGCCGACATGTGGCGGCTCCCTCCCCCACCTGGTGGTGGTCCTTGTTGTAGCAGATGGCTGCCTCTCCTGTTGCACCGGCATGTCGAGCCTCCCGGGGTCCGGCTGTGACCTCCCCTTTGGAATACCCAAAAAAAAACCAGCGCACACCTAGAGGGTGATCATGCTCTGGAACAAATAGGAATCGGGCGGTGCTTGCAAACAATTCCTCTCATGGCAGAGAAGTCATAAGCTGTAGTTAGGGATGGCAATGGGTCGGGTTTTGATTTTAAATTCCTACAGTAATTTCAAAATTCCTACAGTAGTTAGGGATAGCAAATTTTTTTTGGCACATGATTTCAAAATTGCTACAGTAATTTCACTGTAGCAATCCCCCCCCAACGAGATTTCTTAAATTTTGTTTTGCTACAGTAATTTCACTATAGCAAAAGAGTAACAATTTGAGCAGATTGTTACTCAATATGTGCCTATTGTTTCTCTTTTGCTACACTGATTTCACTGTAGCAATTTTTTTTTTTTCTGGCAAGATTTTTCATTAAAAAAAAAAGCTACAGTGATTTCACTATAGCAAAAGAGTAACTATTTTTGAAGATGGTTACTCTTCTTGCTATAATGCTTATGTTAAGGTCGAATCGGGCCCACATGTCCAGCTGCACGTATAGGTCAAATTTAGACTGGTGCTCACATGTACATCTACATATAGGGGTAAGTTGGTCATTTACCAATCGGGAGGATTTATCACCAATAACCCATGTTGACTAACTTTACCTCTAAGTATCATATGTTAGAAGGGCCTATCACCAATAACCCTTCTTTTATTTTCTTTTTCTGGAATTCTCCTTTCATCCTATGCCTCATGTTGGCGTTGTCACGCCAACCATGCCTTGGACAATTTAGACAAAAGACCTCATGTTGGGTTGCACCAAATTAAGGGGGGAAACAAAGATGAAAAGGTGACTTAAAAGCACGATTGAAGATGGTTCATCTCAATTAATTAATAAAATCATTGTATTTACGGCCTTATTTGTTGGGACGAGACCTATTATTGTCATAAAAGTCATCGGCATAGAGGCTATCCCGAAACCTCTCGGGCAATGGCCACTTCGGGGGCTTGGACTAATCCCTTCGGGAGTGAAATCCGACCCACTTGGCAATTCCCACTTCACACTTGGGTAAATCAAGGGGAGGCGGAGTCTAGGCCTATCAACGGAGCGGATCATGATCCGAATCCGATTTGAATTCAATCCGAATAGCCCAGAATTGGTAGTAATTTTTTGATCCGATATCCGATTCAAAATGATCCGATCCGATTCAAAACATTATAGGATCGGATCCGGGTTTACCATGAACCAATTTGATTAAGATCCAATCCGACACTATCTAACATAATCATTGAACAACAGCCTTTGGATCTATATATTATATTATCAAGGGCTTGGACTTAAAACCTAAAATTTGACAAGTGCCCTCTTTACCTAACCTCTTTATTTAATCTTTGCATTGAAAAAATAAAAATAAACAAAACTTGTTTTGAATCCATAATTTGAGGATGGTTTAGTTTTTTTTTTTTTTGTTTGTTTGTTTCTAAACGGATATTCAGATTCGGATTCAGATCTCGAATTATTTGATGGATTCAGACTCAAACCAAAAGTTGCAATATCCATCGGATATCGAATCGGGCAGATTCCTATTAGGATCGGATTCAAATATATCCTGATCCGGTCCGAATCCGACCCGTTGACAGGCCTAGCGGCATAATCTCCCCAACCAAGCATTGGTTGCTTTTCTAACTCTTTTATACCCTGATGGGTAGGTTTCCGATGCTTTTCGAAGGACATTTTTTTTCTGGTGAGAAAGAGAATAGTTGAATGAGAGATGAATCGAAGATTTATTCTCTAACACTCATCAATATACAAAGAATTAGGCTTAACATCTCGACTATATACAAACCAAACAGTCCATTAGTTAAAGAAAGAACACCTCAAGGAAAGAACGACTTCGGGCGATTCTTTTAAGGTGTGGAGGCAGATGTGCCAAACGTAAATCGCCAAGAATTGGGTAGCGGCATCTCGACAAACCCATCCGACCACAGCTCTTCATTAGAAATATCAATGCGAAGGACTCACCTGTCAACCCAGCGCATACCCGGAGCGTGGAGGTAGCTTCTCTAATCTATTCTTCCGGGCTGCTGGGGCTCGGATCTCAGATCTGTTTTTTGGTTGTGTTTTGTGATGCTTTCGATGTTTTCTGTCTTCCCATTTTGGGGTTTTCTGTTTTTTGTTTTGTGTGGCTGATGCCACCTTTTCCCCCGCCTGGTTGGCGGTTGGTTCTGGTAGTGCCGACATGTGGCAGCTCCCTCCCCCACCTGGTGGTGGTCCTTGTTGTAGCAGATGGCTGCCTCTCCTGTTGCACCGGCATGTCGAGCCTCCCGGGGTCCGGCTGTGACCTCCCCTTTGGAATACCCAAAAAAAAACCAGCGCACACCTAGAGGGTGATCATGCTCTGGAACAAATAGGAATCGGGCGGTGCTTGCAAACAATTCCTCTCATGGCAGAGAAGTCATAAGCTGTAGTTAGGGATGGCAATGGGTCGGGTTTTGATTTTAAATTCCTATTGTAAACGGGACATGGTTGGAGCGGACCTATTCAAAAATCATAAAAACTAATTTCCAAACCCACACCATTGCCATCCCTAGTCACAGTCACCACATCAACGACTACTAAATGGGCTTCGGCCCAAAATCAATTCTAACATAAGTGGAAACCCACACCTGGTGGATCGTTACTGCTTTCAACAACATGCGTAGGCAATGTGCGCGCTCGTTTGCTACTCTCGGGTCGTGACAAGGATGCACCTCTAGGTGCGCTAGTAGGTAAATTCTGCAATCTGCAAGAATGGTTCGCACCCTCCAAGGGGGGATCGTGCCCTCTTTCGACAGAAGCCGGACGATATCAAGATTGTCGCCCTCAATATATGCCTTCCTGCACGTAACCATTGCTAGAACCTTGAACCCTTCCTTGAAAGCAAGAGCTTCTGCTTCGAGCAGGGATGGCAACGGTGTAGTTTAAAACCGATAACCACGGAAAAACGCATCACATGGTGCTGTTTTGGTTTGCCAAAATATAAAACCGTCGCGGTGCCGGTGCGCAGTGGCGGCTCAAGAAATTTATATCAGTGGGGTCAAAAATTATATTAAAAAATATTTTTCACGTGACGGTGAGAAATAGGGTTCGGTGAATCGATGGAGTAGGGTCAAACCAACAGTTAAAACTAAATAAATTATGATAAAATTAAAATTTTAATAGATTTTTTAATAGATTTGAATCGGTGAGTGGGGTCAATTGACCCCACTCATCCATATGTAGAGCCGCCCATGGCGGTGCGGTGCGGTTTTGGTGTTGCGATGTGGTTTTGGTTTTGCCCAAAAACGCAAAAAATCGCACCATTTAGACCATTATAATGTTAAACCGCGGTGCACCGCACCGCATGGTGCGGTTTCGGTTTTACATACGGTACACCATCGCGGCGCGGTGCGGTTTCGGTGTGGCGGTTCGGTATTGCGGTACGGTTTCGGTTTTGCCCAAAACCACACCGTTGCCATCCCTAGCTTCGAGGGGAGATCAACCGGAGAATGTTATGCCATAGTTGATCACATGCTTGCGTTCATCATCGTGAATCACTACCCCCACTCCCACTCTGGAGGCCCTAACTGCTACATCGACATTTTCTTTTGTGCCATGACAAGTGCAACTAATGTTAATGCATATTTTAAGTGTTTTGCTACGCTACTGAATTAGAAAATCCGGTACCATACCGAATCCATCTCCATCATCCATCTCACTTTCCATGCTTTATAGTGGTGGGAGCATTATTCTAGGGGTCATGGGATGAATTCTAGATGGATTCTTGAGTTCCACCATAGAGCCATCGGATGGTCACTATGAAAATTGGTACGGTATCAAAGTGGGTACCATAGAATTCCCCATATTTTAATCAATATATGTATTAATGTATATGTAATCGGATTGGATTTGGAACGAGTAGCCTAAACGAGGGCGGGTTGGGGGTCAACCCAAGCCCAACCCAAGTACTCGAACCCTCAACCCTAACCCAGCCTCCAACTTGAGATGTCAAGCCCAAGCCCAAGCCCAACCCAAGTACTAGAACCATCAACCCTAACCCAACCTCCAACTTGAGATGCCAAGCCCAAGCCCAACCCAAATTTTTTTTCCCAAGCTCGGATTGATCTTGGGTTAGCCCAAGTTGGAAGGATGAGGTCATGTTGTGTGGGTTCGGATATACTTATTTTCAATCATTGTTTTAAATTATGAAATTTATAAAGAAAATAAATAAAAAGAACTTGCTAACACTACCCTACAACTTTTTGTTGCATTGGTACCAATGCAATTTAGTAGATCATCAGATAATACCTTTATTTGATAAGCAGGAAGCAAATAAAAAATATAGGATTGGGTGAAACAGATAGTTGTGATTGTAACCCCTCAGCATATGAGTACTTGGGATGGTTGTAATTGTTACCTATATATCACAGGGTCACAACTCGTACCCGATCCGAATTTATCTCAGGTTATATTTTTTCAATCCTAACCCAATCTAATCTTTAAATACATCAATCCAAACCCACCTAAAATTCTGGTCGGGTCTAATCCAACCCGACCAAGTTGTAGCCCTAGACTAAATCCGATCTGTCTCAAATCTGATCGGATTTTTTTTCAAGCAATCCCAAACCCATTTAATTCTGTCCCAAACGAGTCCCAATAGAATCGGGTCGGGTTGATAACTAGCTCAACCCGTTCAATTGCTGTCCCTAATACAGGTCGCATCACGACCTTATCCATAACCAAAAAGAATGTGTTTTACAACTCAAAACCGTGGGCCTTATGGGTGAGAAAAACTTTGGTATAACCGTGATAAAAGCTGATCTGGCATCACGAGCCAATCATGAACACCGGAGCCAACCCCTTTTTTTGAAATCACCGTTTAAATTAGAAAAACTTACCACCTAACGTGGTGGTTGTCATCGTGTGGCAAGTGGCAACTGCATGAGGGATGCTCGGGCGGTTGTGATTGGACTGTGATACCAGTGACATGGTATCACGGTTATACCAAAGATTTTCTTCTCGTAGGGCCCAATGCTAAGCCGTTGAGTTACACCAAACCCTCACCCCGTCTGGCTCGAGAGCGAAGCATCGCTGCTAACGTGAGCCCGAGAGAATCCGACACCAAAATCCTCATCTCTTTCCCATTTACTCCGGATTCTCTGAGGTTAAGGATCACAGCCGTTCTTTTGCATGGCCTTTAGGTCTGAGTGAGATTCACCGGTAAGACTGGATGTAACGAGTCATTTGGGGCTGAGTGCGATTCACCTGTCGAGTTGGGTGTAACGGACGGTTGTGATTCAGGTTTTTTGGCTTCAACTTATCTTCGCGCCCCCTCTGTATCACTGTAATCCCTTTTATATCGCCGTCGCCGGTGCCGTCGCCGTCGCCGTGAGCGAGAGAGAGAGAGAGAGAGTATTTACGAATTATGATGCTACCAGGAGGTCCGGTGGGTCCCAGGAAACGGCAGCGCGTGGGGAGCATCAGCCGCCTCTCCGCCTACCTCGACCCCGATCGAAGCCTGACGGAAGAGCCTTCCCCCTCGTCGCCGCCCATCCCCCGTTCCTCGAACCCCGGAGGCTTCAACGACCCCTCCACCGCCGACGTCCTCCTCCGGCTCCAGCTCGAAGGGCCCGCCTCCCGATTCGACGCCGATCCCGATGAACCCCCATCGTTCGACCTACATCTCCACTCCTCAGCCCTCCGCCGATCCCGTTACTTCGATGCCCTCCTCTCCGACCGATGGCAGCTCCCGGACGCCGCCGGCGACTCCCCCTCCGGAATCTCCCGTCTCACCCTCAGAATCATCTCAGGCGGCCGCCGCCCGTTCGACGCCCATGTTGCCGTCCTACAGCTCCTGTACACCAAGGACTTCTCCGGCGCGATCCTCTCCGCGCCCGACGCCCTGGAGATGCTCCCTGTGGCCCTGGAGCTGCTGTTCGACGACTGCATCAGGGCCTGCGTCCGGTTCCTCGAGGCGGTGCCGTGGACCGAGGAGGAGGAGGAGCAGGTCCTCAACTTGATCCCCTTCCTTCGCCGAGAAGAATCGCACGATCTCCTCGCTAGGGTGTCGCCGGAGGCGGCGGCCGGAGATGGGAAGTGCTTGTCCGAGGAGATGCTCCACGGCCTGATCCTGTCTGCGGTCAACAGCCATTCGAAGGTGGCGACCGTTAAGGCATTCGTGGCCAAGCTGCTGAGGGACTACTCATCTCGGGATTCAGTGAAGAGGGTGCTTGACCGTGCATTCCTGCTGAGCTTGGAGAAGGTGAAGGATTTGTTGGGGAACTACGCGAGCCCAGACTTCCGGGTTACCGGGGATGAGGATGAGACGGAGGCGACTGAACCTGCACACGGCAGTGGTGAAAGTTAGGCACCTGCTGTGGTTGGTGGAGAGGATGATCGAGCTGAGGGTTGCGGATACCGCGGCGAGGGAGTGGAGTGAGCAGGCCGGGCTCGCGGCCGACTTGCGGAAGGCATTCAGGGACGAAGCATGGAAGAACATTGCCCCCGGCCTGCCGTCGCTGGTGATGAGGTGCACCAGCCGGATCGCCAGCGCTGTTGCTGCTGGGTCTATCCTGGCTCCTCGACAGGTTTTGCTCAACAATTCGTTTAAGTAAATTTAAGGTTCCGAATTACTACTTCATGCAATTTCTTTTTTAAGTACAAGATAAACAACATTGAATGGGTTAAGTAGCATAGCTGAGTGAGTAATTTGACGAAGGTAAGGTGTGGAAGTGATAAAGAGGATAATGTTGGGGGAACAGTTGGACATAGCCTCAATTGGAATTCACTCAACCCACAAAACTCGAGTTAGAGGTTAAGGTCCCACAAAACTGGAGTTAGAGGTTAAGGTCCCAGCATAATGTTTAAGCAAACTCCTGTCACCAAATAACAGGTATGGGACTAAACAAACGGCAGCCCCCCCCCCTCTCTCATTCAAATCAACACTGCAAGATTATACACATGGACAACAAACAAAGGGCAGGGCCTCCACAACCGGCTGAGACTCGGCCCGGCTCTGATACCAAATTTGAACTCCCCCAACCCCCAAAACTCGAATTAGAAGGTAAGGTCTTGTCATAATATTTAAGCAAACTGCTGATCTCCAAATAACCGGTATGGGACTAAACAAACGCTAACTACTTCCATATGTGGAATCAATTTGAGAGCTGGAGAACAGATGGGGAGGAAAAAAGAAAACTTTAATTTTGGTAAAAAAGGTTGAATAAACTTTTGTTTCTGTGAACTTGGCATTGGATAGCAGTTGATGGAGTAATGGGATCCATGTAATCTGCCCCAAATTATGTTTATTTTATAAGTACGTGTACATTGACATTGTTTACCATTGCCATACTCCTTGTGGGATCACTTCAAGATTCGAATATGAATTTATGATTTTCCTTCATTTAGAACTACTCTTTTTTTCTGGAAAAAATCTGTATGTTGTAGGTTGTGCTTTTCTTGTAAGACAATTGTTTTATTTTTAGCTATAAGCTAAACTTCATTCTTCTTACTTTTTTCTTGCAAAGATGACTAATTGATAATTTGTGTTCTTTGGTTGTAAATAATAAAAAAGATCGAAAGTTTTTCTGCTCTATTTTCATCAATCACTATTGAAGATTGCATAATGTTTAGAACTGATGTGTATCAGTCCTGAGAGTCTATCGAGCACCTGTACGGAAGGATGATGACATAGAAACTGCGACTCGGTTCTCTCTAACGAGTGGGTCTACGACTTATCTCTAGTTAAGCATATTTCTTAAACCTGCCAGCCAATCCTTAGTGAGTACTTGACTAAAATACCTCTTTTGGATCTGGACTGGAACATAGTTGTCAAGGTGTCAAGGCAAGGCTAGGCGCCCGGAGGGAGCTTAGGAGCCTAGGCGCACCTAGACGTGGCCTTACGCTCATAGGCATGGCCTTATGTGCATAGGCATTCTCCAGGCATGGGTATATATGTATAGTCTATACTTGCAGGTATATATGTAATAGGAAGCAATATAACACCTTACTAACATGAAATTGAACATATTATAGTCAAATGCATGCAACACAATGACACATACATAGTATAAACAAGTAAACAACAAAAGGAACAAATAGAATACAAACACTTGCTAACATAAAATTAAGCATATTATAATCAAATGCATGCAACACAATGAACACATAGTATAAACAAGTATACAACAACAAAATAAACAAAGAAGATGAGGGCAGGGTTGGGTTTTACTTAAAAACAAAAAAAAACAAAAATCATTACCTAAAACTAGGCGTGCGCCTAGGCCGTCGCTTAGTGAGGTGCGCCTGGGCGCACTGGGGCCTAGCTGTCTCCGTGCGTAGGCCCGCGCCTTGACATCAATGGACCGGAATGCTATCTCGGACTGGACAGCTTCTCTTTTACTAACTGATCAGAGGTATAGGAATGATTGAAAAAGGTCGTTCCTCTGCCTTATGACTTGTCTTTCTATCTGCACGTCTGCATGTCTATGGCTTGATCTAGACTCCTACCCTCACTCCATTCTTGATAGTCCATTATCTATGAAGCACAAATACGGGTACGGCAACACGACACGACACGGACACAGCGACACGGCATTTCCTCAAAAATGAAGGACACGACACGGCTATGACACGGCAATTAATATTTATAATCTTATATAAATAATATATACTACATGAATACTATATAAGGATGCTTGACTTCGATGAATAATTCATAAAGCTTGCTCCAACTAGATGGGAAATTACTTTATGGTTATGTTTAAGAAATTTCAATGGTAGCACAATACCCCAATTTGACAACTACTAAATTTCCTCATTTGGTAATTTCAATGATTCAATCTAATCAAATTTGAATTGAAGGGGGAAAAATGAAGTTTATTTACTATGGGGTCGGATTTGGTACTATGGGATCCTCACTAGAGGTCATAAGGGTAATGACAATCGTCCAATAAAGTCCACAAAATCTACAAAGTTCTAGAATTATTGCTAAAAGATTATCTTAATATTTGTAAGAAAAACCCTATTAATTATATCCTATGATGTTATAGCTTTAGAGGATATAAATTAAAGCCAAATCTTAATAACAACCGTCCATTACACCAAGACCCAAACAAATCATTCAACTCATGCCCGATCGCATGCAAATAACGGATGTGCCGTGTCCCAGCCGTGTCCTAGCCGTGTCCCAGCCGTGTCCGGCAGTGTCCTTGACAAAAAAAAAAGGACACTTCGGAGCCGTGTCCGACACGTGTCCGGGCCGTGTCCGTGTACGACACGTGTCCGACACGGACACGGGGCCCTCTAAGAAGTGTCCGTGTTTCATAGTCCATTATCTATTAGTGGTCTTTCCCTCCCTTAAATGCATATTTGTGAGGCTCGCTACAATGCCTCTATCTCCTATTGTGGGCCAATGGGGTCCGCATCCACTTCTTTCACTTCCAAGTCAGCAGCATCATCCGCGGTGGAACCAGGCTGCATCTCCTCAATCACTAATGATGCATTTTATCGAGAGATACAGCATCACACGAATACTCAAGCAATCATAAAGTGATAATATTTTTTATCTGGTTTAGTTTCACACAAGTACCTACGTACACAAGATTAGGCAATCCAAGGTAATGTTCTATTAGAGATATAAGAGCTTACAGACTCTGCAGATTTTACATAGCAACCAACTCGAACTTATTGATATCGCTATACTTTGGACAATTTCTCCACCCCACATAACTGAACGCAGGAACCGACTCCTTCGAGCCCTATTTCAAGAGTGGTACGGAGTCAACACACGACTTCGTCTTCTCCAAGAAGTGGGGTCTTCGGTAACCAACTAACAAAGTATGCCTCAAAAGTTGACACATGACCTTGGCCTTTGCTCACATAGTGGGATTTGTTCACAATGAAGAAAGAAACAATTGTGCAGGTTGAAGGTGGGGTAAGCTATAATGATTCCTATGTGTGAAACATGAAAGCTATGGAATTACCTTAAACAATGATCTATACTCACAAAGATCGGACCAAACTCTCAAAAAATAATACAAAAAAAACTCAGGAGTGGCCCATAATTCGTGCAATAGTGCTGGCTTGTTTATAGACAAAGAATTCTCAAACAACCAGGACAGACACCCTTAAAAAGCCCAGTCAAGATTCAATTCGGTCTGTGCAAAAATGTATAGTTGGATTGGCTTGGCTAAACAGTCCGATCAGTCCAGCTACTTTAAAATACGATACACAATTCGATTGGTCCGACTTCAATAGTTCGTCAATTGGATACCGAGTCAGCACCAAACCTAAGTTGGACTTGGTTAGATTTGTCTGACCTAGTTCCCGGATGGGATTGAAAACAATATGAGGGCTTATTTTTTCAGAACCCGAAACGATCGGTTCGACACTAGTCTTACTGGTCTGCACACATAACCTTTCCAACTTTGGTGCATGAGTCGAATTGTCCAGCTAATTCGATTGGTGGTTTGCAATCACTGTAGTTTTTTTTCTAAATCACTCCAATTCGCTCGGTTCAACTGGAGTCACTGGATGACTTGCTCGACCTGATTGGGTGTCAAAGCCATAATTTTTCTTTTCAAAAGATATTTTGATAAAATAAAATTTTAAGTAGTAAAAAAATAATATTCATAAAATGCAGTTAGAAAATTTCTATAATATTCGATTAAATCCACATGGAAGAACACACGAAATCTGAAGATGCACACAGGCAACGATATGTGTGTGTGCTCTATCTTAACAAGGGTGTACGTGGTATCTAATGTCGCTACTTGATTATGATCATGTGGGCTCTGGGTGAGATTCCTAAGCTTCAAGGTGATGATGAACTTGTTCATATCAATGGTTCTATCTTCAGGCTCAATGTTACCAATGTTACCAAGTCGGAAGTCGGGAAAAAGTTGGCAGGGGAAAAAAACAGGAAAAATCAAAAAAATCGGGAAAAAAACCGATAAATTAGGTAATAATTAGATATATGTATTCTAACATTTTTTTTAGCAAAAATCAGGAAAAAAAACATGAAAAAGACGTGAAAAAAACTCATAATTCGTGATTAATACGTGTAATTCACGCTTTTTTTTAAAAAATCCTGATTTTTTGAAAAAATCGTGTCTTATTCCGTAGCAAACATTTGGGGAATAAGTCCCGATTAAAACGCGACTTTTTCAAAAAGTCGGCGATTTTGGTAACACTGGTATCTACCATAGGATACCTAACGTATGTTCAAACATCATTATTCATTTAGTCGATTTGATATAGTGGCAATGACTATACAGTATACAGTAGAATTTGTTGAGGAGTTGTGGCCTATATTTTGCCTAGGAATCCAATCAACAACTATTTGGTAACCTAATGGGCATACTAAATCTCTAATCAATCTTATATACAGATACAATGTACAAAATGTTTTCATCACATATGCTTGTAAAGTCCTGTTCTATCTACTATGCACTAATAGTAATTTAACACCCTCCCTCTCATTGACATATAGTAATCTCTCTCAAAAAGAAAAAAAAAACACAGAAAATTTTGGCATATTGGATAGGCTCAAATGATATCCTGATTCACTTTGTCTTCGATACGTATAAAAAATAGCAGAAGTAAACTACCTTTATTGAAGTATAGGTGAGAGAAGCAATTGGATTAATTTTTATCTTCACAAAGCCAGCATTTAATATTTTAATTTTCTTTCAATGGCAAAATCATACTGCAACAATACCAATTGTAAGTTGAACATCGCCTTAAAATGAATTCCATGTTTTTTCAAAGGTCCAGCTTGCCCACTTCTTCATGAAGCATTAACTAACTTACGATTTAAAATATTTTTAAAGAATCCAGATGGTTACCCGATCATGACTCTACTAGATGGAAGTAACACAACCTTCCTATTATAACTGTAGTAGTTTCCCCTTCAACATGTGTAAGAACTTGTGTTTTGGCAAATTCCGAAGACATGTTGTAAGGGGGTGGGTGTATGTGGTTATCCCTTCCAATACAAAGCCTGATTCTTTTAACCCTTCTAAGTCGTCAAAGTAAAAGAGCGTGCTAAGTATGAAGTTGCAATGTTGTTCTATTGGATATAAGGATTTTTACTTATGTTATCAATATTATTCATTTTGAAGCATTCTAATAATTAGTAGTTATACAGTTAGTTATATTTGTCTGATGCTGTTGTGTGGACAGCCTAGAAAAAAAGAGGGGGGTGGGGTGGGTCTTTTTGGGGCTAGAGGATATCGATTTACAATAAATTCAACCTATAAAAGGACTTTTTGTTTATAAAGGTTCAAAATATCTCACTGTCGTAATCATCTATTATTCTATTCTTAATTACCTTCTGAATTAGGAGAATGTCTGATTAAAACATTTTACAATGCTGCAAAAGAGAGAAAAATAAACAAAAATAGAAATTAACAAAACTTATTTATTTTTTCGTTCATTTACATGTCATTGTCCAACGTGTCTGGTAAAAGAAAATTGGTAATACATTTATTGCATTCAGGAAAAAAGATTCTAGGCCTAGGTAGACTTAGAGTTTTGTAAAGCTCACATTGAAGGTGTCTTGAGACTAGTGTTTTCAAAACCGGACCCGAAGGTGAACCAAAATGGCAACCGGTTCGGTCCAAATCGGCTTAAACCGGTGGTTCAACCGTTTGAACTGCATATACATATGTTTTTTTAAATGGATATTTACTAAATTCTTCAATAGCAATGTTTGATTCCTGGGTTAACACACAAACCGGTTTATTCAAAAGACCGAACCGTAACATGTTCCAGTTCCAGTCCAAACCGGTTGAACTACTCGGTCTGGTTCGGTTTTCAAAACACTGCTTGAGTCCTATTCTTTTTTTTGGGCCAGATCCAGTTCAGGGACAGGGGGCAACAAAAGCTTACATCAAGGGTCTTCGAGAAATTGCTCCCTCTCTTTAAAACCAGATCAAGGCTAGGGACATAGGGGTCTGTCAAAAGTCTGAATGATGGTGTCTGAGTACTTTCTCCCTCTCCATGGCCCTTGTACGCTTAAGGGCATGGAGGTTCGCAAAATCTCACATTCAATGTAAACGAGTACATGCTTCCACATTGCGAAACAATTCTAATTAGGGACATAGTTATAATAGAAGCTTACCTTGAGGGTGTCTATGAACTAATTCCCTCTCCGTGATTTCCAAAGTGCACATCGATGGTGTCCAAGGAATTTCTTTCTCTTTCTACGAACCATATCTATAACTAAGCAAGATGATTCTCAACATCTTGCTTATTCTCAATAACTCCGACAATAACTTCAACAAACTAATGGCAATACTAATGGCTATCAACAAGGAAGGCTTCACATGGGAGCGTATGTGTAATTCTTGTGAAAAGCATGATATAGGATAATACACCTTTTGTCTTTAAGAGGTCCAAGACAAATACCAAAATAGGATAACCATTGGGTGATCATAGTGTATGTTGGCTTTGTGATTAACCGTCTAATTATATCAAATGAATGAACCTGAAGCATCATTATATGTAGGAATACATGGCATATTCGTGGAGAATAACAGGAAGGGCTATAAGAAATAGAAGCAGCTGACTTACCAAGTTCTTTGGAGCTTGAGAAAAGCAGTAAACGCCATGCTTTGCGTAGTAAGATGTGAAACAAATGGAAGTGAAAACACTTTCTTTCTTTAACCAGAAAAGTTCTTTTTATCTCTTTCCTTCCCTTGCCTTTTAAGGAAAGGGACAAATTTCAGTTGCTATTTAACAAACTAGAGGTGCAATTCTCCCCTTTTTTATTTTTTAGAGAGTGCGTGCGAACCTACGAGTCTTTTGATATAAAAGGTGTGTTGATATATTTTAATTCTTTTATAAAAGGATGAGGTCTAAGACTTTTTTTTCAAGGTCTTTAATTGATCCTACAGAGACCATGACTCCATATGTTGGAGGGTAAGGTCTAAGTGTGAGAAACTATTTTATGAGGTCACGAACATTTCAGTTCATTCAAAGTCATTGGGTAGTCTTTCCTTTTTCCATAATAGTTTTGCCAAGCCTTGGGAGATTAAAACTCCTCTATGAGAAAAAGGTTTCACGTGTTAGGATGTCCCAAGTGTATCCAGGAGGTTAATAGCCTTCGGAAACAAGAAAACCATGGAGAATGAACTTATCCTATCAACTTAGTGATCTCATCATTCTTGAAGAGGTTAAGCCTCTTCTTGCAAGCAAATTGTATGGAGACAAATGTCTGTCCATCTGCACAGAAGGCCCACATCCCTCAAAGCATAGACAGTAAAACTGCCCTGTCTCATAACTTATGCATTAAGTCATCCATGGAGGACGGAACCTCTTCGTCATTGTTAATAGGATTGGAAGAGTAAGTCTCCCCGTGGCTGAACTTAGAGCCAAAATGCCTTCGATAAGCTGGTCTCCATAACCGAGAAGGATCCAAATCTATGTAGAAAGAGATTGAAGCCTTCACTGGGAATAACTATGTCTTTATGGAAAAGGGAAATGCCTCATTGTGCAAAGTTTTCTCCGTATGATCTATGCTTGTTGTGTTTATAAGTACCAAATGGTCCTTTTTATAGTCCAAAGATATCTTTGCAGAGGTTACTATGGTTCTCATGTTCAAAGGCGTAGAGGCAAAAATAAAATACGGTATAAGGATTAAAAGGTTTGATGGCTAACCATCTAGACATATCCCATACAGTTAGGATTTACACAGAACTATAGAAAATAGTTCTAAAAATAACCCCCAACTCCAAATGTCCACCCTTCGTAAACTTCATTCCCCACGGGTAGCCTACCCCATGTACCCCCAAGGCCTTCGACAAATCGAGAGACTTCATCACATTCTTTTAACCAAGCCATCAGGCTCCATCTGACATAATATACTATACCTTCTCCTACAGAGATTATGTGAAACCCTCTCCACCTAGAGAAGATAAGGGTTCACTGGTTCAGCCTCCACATGTCAACACATGTTCGAGGTTTAACCTAGGTTATTTTGTTTTAAGTGGCGAGCCACTCATAGTGAATAGCTGGATTTAATAATATTGCAGAATCCAACTTAGTTCCGGAGCATGTGCTACTAAAAATAGGGCATGTGAATTTGGAACTAGGGCTCTTGAACTCAAAGCACAAGCGCTTGAAGGAAGACATATGATCATGAAGCGTTGCTAGTTAGGCTGCTTGTGGAGCCCACATTAAGGCACATGTGCATATGAAAGTTCGAGCCAAGTTGTTCTGTGATTGGGAGCACATGCACCATCTATGGCGTGCGCTCGCTCACAGATTAGGGCTAGAGGCATGCATAATATTGGCGGCATGTGATCTCAGGGCGACATCATGTGTTCCTAACTCGACGGGCATACTTGGCCTGGTTTTGGTGCTACGTGTATTCGAAGTGAGCACATGCACCCGTGACTAAAGGACCATGAAGGCCTATATTTGGTGGCATGTGCGCCCACATGACATCACATGAACTCGAAAATCAAGGAACATGCAATCATAGGCTTGACAATGCATGACTCTGCGGGGCAATTCTTGTGCTTGGCAATGAGACCAGTCTCGCATACGGCATATCAGTCCACGTGGCGACTCGTGTACCTGACATTGACTACCAAGCCCAGTTTGCGTTATGTGGCACTTGCATCGAGGTGGAGGCACGTCTCCTATCACCAAAGAACTGGTCTGGATTCCTTAGCGTGGGCACCCACATAGTGCTAAGTGCTCTTGACAATGAGGATAGGCATGGAATTTGTTGCTCGTGTGCTTGATAGAGAGGTGATGACTGTCACATCAGTAATTGGTTACTTAGCCAAGTAAAGGACTATGTTTCATGGGAAACTAAAGAATTTTAAGATTTAAGGAAGTTGTGAAGGTAATTTATGCTTTTAATTCTGATTGTATTGATCCTAAATTAAATGATTATATTAGGGATCACGACTTATAGTTATCCTGTTATGAACATGTAATTCTTTTAACGTCAGCATAGTATATGATATTTAATTTCAACAGAAACTTTAATGGAGTTGAGAATTTATGGAACTCATGCGTAGAAGGTACATCGAAGCCATTATTTTGAGTATCTTGGCTCTAACATATTAAATATACGTCAATTGGTGGAAAATTTGAAGAGTTCGAGAGACGATTCTTATTAGCAAAGAGATAAATAAATGGATTAGAAAGTATTGATGGGGAGCATAGTTGTCAAGGCGTCAAGACGAGGCTAGACGTCCGGAGGGAGCCTAGGAGCCTAGGCGTGCCTAGGCGTGGCCTTATGTGCATAGGCATGACCTTATTGGCATAAGCATCCTCTAGACACGAGTATATATGTATAGTCTAGACTTGCAGGTATATATGTAATAGACAACAATATAACACCTTACTAACATGAAAATGATGAAATTGAGCACATTCTAGTCAAATGCATGCAACACAATGACCCATACATAGTATAAATAAGTAAACAATAAAATGAACAAATAGAATGCAAACACTTGCTAACGTAAAATTGAGCATATTCTAATCAAATGCATGCAATACAATGAATACATAGTATAAACAAGTATACAACAACAAAATGAACAAAGTAGATGGGGGCGGGTTGGTTTTTACTTTTAAAAAAAAAAATATCAATGCCTAAAAGTAGATGTGCTCCTAGCTTAGGTGCGCCTAGGCCACCGCTTAGTGCAGTTCGCGTAGGCGCACTGGGGCCTAGCTATCTCTGAGCACCTAGTGCGCATAGGTGCAAGCCTTGACAACAATGATGGGGAGCAAGCCTATGTATAATCTAATATGTGGACCCCTCTATATTCGAGACAAATCCATAATTGAAGGTTAAGGGTGTAGTTGATCGAGCTTTCAAATTTCTGCAGGAAGCTGTTAGGATGTGTTGGATGGCTTATTCAAAGAGAATTAATTATTTTGCATAGATAGTTCTTTTGTTCTTCAAAATTTCTTTTTTTGTATATATATATATATATATATTATCGTGAAATGTTTTTATATTTTCCATAGTTATGGCCGAAACTGTCCTTGAAATGCCCAAAAATCGTTTTGTTTTTGGGCCTAGGCCAAATGTGAAACTAAATTCGAAATCTCAAACCTTGAACTCCATTGGAGTTATATCACACAAAAAAATGTCTTAATTCATACAAATTTTGAAGGACATTGAGCATCCATTTGTTATGGTTGTTTTTTTATTCTCATGTAACATTATATGGACATGGATGCACCTCAATTGATCAGTTTAACTTCTCAATCACAAGTTCCACTATGAAATTCATTTCCACCCCACCAATAATAATCAAGTTGCATACTTTCTCACCACATCTAACTTTTGTACAGAAAGTTTCAAACTTGCTAATGCCAACTACCACATGCCGATCCATATTATCTCTGGTTGCTTGATTAATGAGTATCAAATAATTTAGGCATCTTCGGGTTCCCCAAGTAGTCATCCGATTATCAAGATTTGTCTAGTTGTGTAGGTTTTATTGAGGATCTCATCTTGTTGACCATCGAACTTTTTTCATGGATATGCTTGGTAATTATAGCAAAATTGATAGCACACCGGAAACTTTGATTCCAAACATATGCAGGAGGAATCAAAGAGTTAAAGCTCTGATATCAAATTAATGCATGCTCGTGTTAAAGGACTTGAGTATATTAGGATTTGGATGCATCTTGGGGAAGAGTTCTTAATTTTCGAAGTGCAATCAATCTGAGTTTGATCTAAAATTGCATTGCGCAGGTGATTTTGGACTTTCAAAAAAAGTATTGAAGGATTCACCTATCAAGAGGAATACATGTTATAAAGTGTTTAAAGATGGACTTGGAATTAAAATATGTAGCAGAAAAAACTTGGCTCTAGAAAGAATTGGATGGGTCTCTAATATATCTAAGCTTCTAGATGGAACTAGTGGATAATCTAGGTTATGATCTAGGAGAATCAATTAATTTAGATGCATTTAGGAGAATCAAGTAATATAGATGCAGAAATTGAATATAACTAGTAGAAATTTTTTGATATACATCACGTACAAAGGATTATAAGGTGAGGGATAACTACTCGATGCGCTGTATTTTTAGTGAGGAATTAAGGCGTCACACCCTAGTGTTTTTGAAGTGTCACACCAAGGAATTTCCAAAGCATGGAACAAGGAATTTGAGAAGAAATCTTTAATACTCTCTCTCTTTCTCTAGAAGGAATCTTGTGATGACAGCAAAGACTCTGAAGGAAATAGTTTTAATATTCTGGAACCATAGTTTTCAACGATAGTTCTCATGTTCACAGTTTATACTACTCTCAGGTGAGGATGAAGCTTGTGAAGGACTGGCTCCCGGTGCTGAATATTTGCAGAGACATAGTTTCCTCGATATCCTGCCATATATCCCTCTACCAGGAGCTGGAAGAAACGTTTCTGAGGATCATATCCACCCTCCCGATCCCCGATGCTCAGGAGCTGCTGCAGCAGTGCCTCAGCTTCTCGACCCGCAACGTCGACGACTGCCCTCACCTGATCGCGGCATTCCGAACCTGGTTCCGCCGGGCAAACCGACTCCCTCTTCGATGACAATACTTGGTCGAAATAAAACCTGTTGGAATGGAAATTTTGTACAGCCCTCATCAAATGCTTGTTCCGAACTAGGTGTATAGTCTTGTGTTCCAGTTCTCGCCACTGTTCAAAACTTTGCTTTGTAATGCTCTAATTTTGTACAGCCTTCATCAACTGCTTGTTCTGAGGAACTTGTTGTATTTAGTTTTGTTGCGGTCCGAGTATAGCGCAAGGTCCGAACTCGGTGTAAATTAGAGGAAGAAGGATTTTGTTAATCTTTACAGTTGACCCATCTTGATAGGATGAGTCCTATCAAGATGTGATTCTCAGTTGCTTTTCTTGATTGAATTGCATTCCAAATGACATTAACGGTCGATGGTTTGGTTTTCATCGTTTTTTTTTTTTTTCCGTCTGTCCTTACTCGTACCAATGAAGAATTCGAGTCAGGATTCCATACCGAGACTCGAATCTAGGACCTCCTCCGATTCATGCTAACACAATGCTTCATGGCTTGAATGAAATTATTGACAATATTAATATTAACAAGAATGAGAATAAAACCTCCCCTGATTCAAGAAAAACAGTAAGGGGGAGAACAATCATGTGCAACAACAGATCTGATAGAGGTTTTGTTCTGCAGTTTATCTTCTTTGATTTCTTGCTATGCCTGGATTGGATCTCAGTTGATGACCAACAATCAAGTGGCTACCAACCCTGGACGGGCCATCTCCTGTCAGGATCCGGTAGCCATGACGATCTTCTCTTAGTCTCCTTCACCTTGCCTTCTATAGAACACACAGTTGTTGCTTTAGTATTAACCTTTCCTTCATCGCCGACGTTTCTGGTGAAGACTTGGCACAGGAATCTCCGGATTCCAGCCTTTTGATGCCGCGGGGACTCCTCGGATTCGAACCTCTCGTAGCTTATGCGTGTGGCGTACTCGTAGGGGACGGACTCGAGGACGAGCCGAGAGCTCTTCGATCCACCGGTGATCTTGCTGATGTAGGAACCGCTTCTCGGCAATCTGAAGCTTCTTGATCCACCGACGATTTTGCCGATGAAGGAACCGCTTCTCGGCAGCCGGAAGCTTTTCGATCCACCAAAGGTGCTGCCGAGGTAGGGATCACCTCTCTGAAGCCTGAAGCTCCTGCTCTTCTGCTCCATTTCTCTTCCCCCTTCCTTAACACAACATGAGGGGGGCGTGGGGGAGGGATAAATGGAAGGAAGAGGGGGAGAGCCGTGTTCTTTATTTGAATTGACTTTCTGTCGTTTTGACCCGACTCCGGATGGATGGAGAGCGGGAAATTTTCAACACATCCTGCGCACCACACAACCGCTGGGTCCACTGCGATTCAAGAGACATGGGGTAGCAGGCCCCAGCACATGGGAGTAGTGCCGTAGTGGCCCCCACACGGGCTTGGGCCAGTGGGCCCCGCGGTTGTATGGTACGCAGGATGTGCTGAAAATTTTCCCGATGGGTAGATGGCGTGCCGCAATTGAGAGCTTTGTTTTGGTTGACTCACTTTGTGAGTGGACGACTGCGGCCGTGGTTTCACCGAAAATTCGTAGAGGGGTTCATATGATGTGCTTAGAGGAGCAACGGAGAGGTTCCCTGTTCGGCTCTCTGTATGGCTGTGTGGAGCCAACTTTTCTCTCCAGGCCGCCTTGACTTGTTTGCGTGTGCGAATCCTGACCGTTGATATCATGTCCACGGAATTATGAGATTTACTAAAAACAGCAACTATGATGTCTTCTACCGACCCTTTTGGGCCCTTGCTCTAGTGTCTTGTTCTCTGACCGTTTGGCTAGTCCAGAGCAATGGACGAGTCCGACCTACCAAGCTTTTAGGGTACAAGATGTACGTCTTCCTCTGCTTGACAGGGACAGCCACCACGGGCACATTCAGGTGCTGGCACGTGATGGTTGGGTAACCTGGGTTGACCCCCGTCATGTCCCCAAGGCCCCAGGCGAAATAGGAAGCTCACCATCTCCCCACTTTCTTCAATGGTGAGGGCACTCCCAACTAGGGGTGGCAATAGGTCGGGTCGGGTTCGGGTCGGGTTGAGACATACGTACAAGGGCAAAACACCCAACCCGAACCCGAACCCGACCCGTTTAATAAACGGGTCAAAAACTTAAACCCAAACCCGACCCGCCTAATAAACGGGTTGACCCGACCCGACCCGTTTAACCCGTTTACTAAACGGGTCGGGTCGGGTTGGCTCGGGTTGGGTCAACAGAACCCATGTAAACCTGTCGGGTTGGGTAAAGACCAGTCGGATTGGGCCGGGTTTGATCGGGTTGGCTCGGGTTGGTTCGGGTCGGGTCGGGTCGGGTCGGGTTGACACGACCCATTTGTTAAACGAGTCAAGTCGGGTCAATCGGTTATAAGTACAAACCCGAATCCGACCCATTAAATAAACGGGTCAATCGGGTCGACCCGTTTATGACCCGAACCCGTTTAGGCCAAACCCAAACCCGCTAACTTCGGGTCGGGTTCGCGGGTCGGGTCAAGAATTGCCACCCCTACCCCCCCCCCCCCCCCCCCCCCCCCCATCCTCTGAAGGGAACTTAGGCAGTAGTGCATCCCAAATCCTTTGTTGATGCTGTTCAGTCATGGTTGATACAATCCTTTGTTGATACCAAATCCAGTAGTATCCACCATAGGTTTTTTTTTTTTTTCATCATTAGAGCATCCCAAGCTGCTTTAAGAGAGAACAACCCATTAGATGGCTTCCAAACAGTCAAGTTTGGGAGTTCAGGATAATGAATTGAATGACATGGTTTTTGTTGCTATTGTACATAATCTAAAGATCTACAGAAAAGGAAGGGGGGAGGGACCAATTGCTCCCATTTCGAAATTTCCTAACCATAAATTCAGTTCCATAGCTCATATTATTAGCAGCTCTATTGCCAAATAAGTCAATTAACAAATTACTACCCGCTACCTTTGAGCCCAAACTATTACCCACTAACTCGACCGAGTCCAAGACCGACTGGGTGAAGTCGAGCCAAAATCCAACAAATTAATCAAAGACTGAAGCGCATATAATCCGCTTTCCTAAAGTGTTATTCGCACCTCCTTGTTGTTGTTGGGTCTCTCACGGATCGCTTCCAGTATACGTCATCCTTTGTGAGACTGCAACTAGTAATGGTGAAGAACTCACTATCAGGAATCTGCGACACGGGTTTCTCTGACAGAGAATAAAGAAGAAAAAAGAAAATTCGAATAGGATTTAGAGTGTTTTATAGGGCTGAAATTGGTCTTGTTATATAAGGGTTGAGGCATCTTTTGAACACCAACATAAGCAATGGTTCACAGGCCAACAGGTGCCAATCAGCCCAGGTGGATGGTTACAACCATCCATCCAGACGGGTGACCCGCCTGTTCGGATCGTCGCATTTGCTTAGGCGAACGGTTCATAACCACCAACCCGAACATGTGTTTCTAAGTACAAAGTGCGCCTCTAAACGCCCAATCGCACACAAACTGGCCGCATCGCCTACCCGCACATCACACCGTACCCCATAGCGTAGACATAAGTTTTATTATTTGTCCAAAATCGACCTATCATCCGGTTTGAACCCATGATCTCCCTCCTTATTAGTCACACTACACTGATCAAGAAGTCTCAACAACTTTATTGAAAGAATCCCAACTAAAAAAGTTAAATATTAAACAATTTTGAAAATCTCCAACAGAGTCGACCGTCGCGAAGCCCATGGAGGTCTTCATGGTTTTGGTGGGGCCCGCCACCAGGATCTCCGTCGTCCAATCTAGGATCCGATGGCCATTCTTGATGAGTTCCAAGAGTGAGCCTACTCTCTTCTTCGATCTGAGGTGGTGGTGAGAGAAGGTTAAGGTGGTGGCAAGAACAGGGAGAAAAAAGGAGGAAGGAGGGAGAGGAGAGCCATTCCTTAATTGACACTCACTGTGCAAGGAGAGGGTGGGAGTGGTTAGTTACAGCTATATATGATTATATAAAAACTAGTGAGGTAGTAGCTGCCTCTGATGTTCACTGACCGTGATCCGGACTCGAACCACGAAGAAAGCGTGGCTGTTTGGGTCGTAAACGGGTCGACACGACAGTCCAGTTTAATAAACGGGTCGGGTCCGGGTTTAGGGTATGGACATTGTAGATCCGGAAAGATCCGTTTAAAATTCAACGGGTCGTGTCAGGTCGGGGCCAACCCGTAATCCGATACTGTAGTATGTAGTACCAACGGATCTTATTGGGTCGAGTCGGATCAACTGAATAGACCCGTGTGGTAAATGGGTCTAACAGGTCTTATCGTGTCTACCCATTTATAAATAGATCGGGTACGGATTTGGTATCTAGACACGACTAGTTAAACGGGTCAGTTTCGGATCTAGGAGTTTTGGACACGACCCGAAACTAGACATGACACGAACCTGACCCGACACGACCCATTGCCACCCCCTACCGGAGGAGGTCTGGACTCAATTATCAAAGGCCTCGTTTTTTCTTTTTTTTGGGGTGAAAGTGTGTTCAATTGCTTCTAATTATTAGTAGGGCTGGCAATTTCGGACCCGACACGGCAAATCCGACACGAAGTTAGCGGGTCTGGGTCAGGGCTAAACGGGTTCGGTCGTAAACGGGTCGACACGATAGTCCCGTGTAATAAACGGGTCGTGTCCGGGTTTAGGGTCTGGACACGGTAGACCCGGGAAGACCAGTTTAGTATTCAACGGGCCGTGTCGGGTCGGGTCTACCCACAATCCGATACTGTAATATATAATACCAACGGGTCTTTCGGGTCAGGTCGGGTCGAGTTGGATTGGGTCAGATCGGGTCAACTAAATAGACCCGGGTGGTAAACGGGTTTTACCGGGTCTATCCGTTTATTAGCGGATCGGGTACGGGTTTACGATCTAGACACGATTAGTTAAACGGGTCGGGTCCGGGTCTAGGGTTTTGGACACGACCCGAAACTAGACACGACACGAACCCGACCCGACACGACCCATTGCCATACCTAATTATTAGGGGTGGCAAACGGGCCGGGTTGGGTCGGGTTTAGAGATCCTAAGCCCAGAAAGGTCTATCGGGCTCGTCAAGCCGGGCCAAGGGTATGAGCCCGGGCCCGACCCATGTATAGATATATTAAAAAATTTGTGTCGGGGTTTAGACTAAAAACCGTATATTTTTTAATAAATTTTATTTTTATGGATTGGAACTCAAGTCCTCACAGAGTTTATAGCACAATAAAACCCACTGCACTAGTTATTATTAATAAACAACATGTACAGTTTATATATATGTACTAGTGCATGCTTGTACCTGTCGGCACTGCAGTGGACAGTTTTCGATGGCAACACACTTGTCGGCACTGCAGCGGACCGTCTTCGGCAACAAAACACTTTCGACGACAACACCGGCATTCTTAGGGACACCAATTTTCTCGTCCGTGCCGATTGGCACGAAGCGGGCGCCTTCGGCGTGTCCCCCTCCCCCTCCCCCTCCCCCTATAATCGATCAATCATAGCAGTCTTTGTTTGAACGGATTCCTCGAGATCAACCCGATGGTTTGGGGTAGCCGAATTTTCAGCAGGCGGGTTTATAGCCGTTGATGTGAACAACGATCACGGGATGATCGGTCAGATTTAGTACAGTTTCAATGGGTCGGGATTTTAGGGGTTTAGTGCAATTTAAATGGGTTGGGATTTGAAACCAGGAAGAAATCGTGCGTTGATTTTTGAACGAATGATTAGATCTATTCGGTTCATTTTTGTCCAATCAGCTTGTCCTAATCAATTTTTTTGTTCTGTTTTGTCTAGTTGGCACAAAACTGACGTCCCTTGTAATATAGAAGATATATATATCAAAAATATAGTATTTGGATCGGGCTTTCTGGTCGGGCTCATGGGCTTCCTTTCGGGTTGGGCCGGGCCGGATTTCTAGCTCAAGGTGACGGCTGGAGCCTGGCCCATGCTTTTTTCGGGCCGGGCCGAGCCGTTGATCGGATCAGGTCGGGTTCGGACTGTTGACTTTCGTGCCGGGCTCGCACCGATGAGCTTTTTTAACACCCGTATATGAATTCATCATGGTTTTAATGATAAGATTATCATAGATAATAAAAGTAAGAAGAGGTTTATGAAGTTGACTTTTTTAGGCCAGACGTCTACTCGTTTTCTTTTACTAGTGGTGTATATAGGTGAGAATTTTCGTCTATCCGCTCCAATCATGACACATGGCATCAGATCGGGCAGATTACGTTGAACACCAACAAAGCCCATCAAATGGCCCACGAGGATCAGGCCCAAGGAGCTCCCTGACTGACCGTAGCGATCTGATCATGACGGTACATTACGACCATGGGGCTCTCTCTGGACTAACACAGGTCGAGCTAGCTTCATTGAATCTGGCCCCGCAAGGGACACACAGGTCGTGGCACACAAAGACCTGGCCCCGCGAGGGACAGATAGGTCGTCGTTCCTGATGGGGACTGAACGATCCATTGACTAGCCGGATCCTGAACGGATTCTCTAACCTGGATGAATCCGTCTCCTCGGTGTCCATCACAGACCTAGTACGGTAGGGAATTAACACAACATCATGTTATGGCTGATGTGAAAGGTATTATGGAGTTTCCTATCCTATCCGGGGATTCGATAGGCGAGATCTCCATGATCTTTAGGAGATCCCTGCGATCATCATCGCGATCCACGGCACTCAGACCCTAAAACTTGCTTATTCTCTTTCCTCTTATTTGATTTGAGTGTCGGAGAGACCTTGGCTCGTAGGGAGTCCTGGTCTGTTTGCAAGACAAGAAGGTGCTGGAGGAGCGCACATCATCTGACGATTGGGAGCGTGGTGTACCAAAAATACACCAGTGTTTATATTTCAATAATAATAATGCTAATAATTACTAGGATCATGCATGTATGAATCACATTGTGTGCGATGAGGAAGAAGTGGGGATGTTTTAAGAGACATCATTGGGGGCACTTGTAGAATGAATGTTGTTCCTCGCAAAATCAAGATCAAAATATTTCAAGGCAAGTCCTTGACGCCATTGGCTGGAGAGGAACCGGAGAAGCTTTCAAGGCAAGTCCTTGACGTTGGAGAGGGTCATCTCCACGACGACATCGTTGATCCACCTTTGGGCGTCCTGTGCTTCGACGGGTGCCAGGAGTTTTCTTTTGAACCTTTGTAATAGTAACCCTAGAGGTGTAATATTTTTTTCTCTTCTTTAATAAACAGGTAGGGGTATATATATATATATAATTTATCTTTTAAGGTGTAAAAAAAAATACTAAAATTTTTAATCAATTGTTGCTTGTAATCCTAATTTAGCGCCTTGCCCCCTACTGGAAAATCCTTGATCTACGAGTTGCCATTCAATCATGGATCACCTTGCCCCCGTACAAAAAAATCCTGTCTCTGCACTTGAAGGTGCAAAGACTCGCCTCCTCCCATCTCGCATGGACCTCAAGGGCTTAATATTCACATGGACCTCAAGTCTTCTGGATCAAGGAAGGAGACTGTAATACTAAGTTCTTTAATATGGCGCCTCTAAATCGTAAAAGAAAAAAAAAAAAACTCGATCTCTTCTCTGAAACGTGAAAGATGTCACAAGGATATCAGATGTTGATTCTATTGGGCATACTTTTGTCTCTATTTCAAGGAGTTATTCTCTTTCCTCTCATCCAATGAAAATTAATCCTCAAGATTTTGGTAATAGTCTTGTGATAATGGGGACGAATATCAAGTAGATAAATGCTATGAAGAGCCCGGACCCCGATGGACGCTAAGTGCGGGTTTCTACAAAAAAGCTTGGACAATTATTGGCGATGATGCGGTCAAAGCTACTCGGAGTTTCTTTCTCGGGTATGGATATACGTTGCAATTTCAATCACACTCACATTTCTCTTATTCCTAATCAACAAGTAGATACTGGAATGTTTGGCGGATTATCGGCCAATCAGTCTTTGCAACGTTGGCTACAAGGTTGTGGCCAAGATCATTGCTTGTCGTTTCAAACCTTTACTCCACAAGTGCATCTCTAACGAGTCGACAACCTTCGTTTAAAGAAGACATATTACAGATAATTATGTTATCATCTAGGAGGTCCTCAACAGTTTCCAAAACTACAGGCAACAGAGGTTATATGGAACTCTCTTATTTCCATTCTTCCAGGTTTTGGTTTCACCAATAATTTTTTATTTTGGATATTCAAATGCATATCTGATGGAAAAAACCGCACCGGCTCAACCACGAATCCGACGATTTCTTTCCCGTGAGATGAACCAAAGAGAGCAAACAACAATCCAATCACAAATGCAAAATAAATTTAATCACAAGCAAAGAAGACGACTCGGGGATTTACATGGAAACCCTTGCAGAAAAAACCACGGTGAGCAAATGCTCGGGGGAGGGCTTCACTATCAAAGACGGCAAGCAAGACGAGAGTACAACCCGACTCCTTCTTCTTCCTCCTTCTAGATCTATACCTTTCCCCCTTCTAGGGCTCAACAAGTAGAGACCCTAGCAAGCCTCAAGGAACATACCTCCTTGCGAGCTTAGATCCGATTTATCCGTCGAAGATCGATCCCCAAGAAAATCTTCTCCTCCCTTGTAGAAGAAAGCTCTCCTTCTCCTTTACAAAATCAGCCCTCAAAACCCTCACCAAGGTTTCTCAAAGCCAACCCAAGCCACACACCAAAAAGCCCCTTCAAAGAGCCTTAAAACATCCCAAAAACGGGTCTGCAGAAAAACCTAGAAAAACAGATCCGACCCGACTTCGCCCAAGTGGGTTTGCTGAATTTTCTACCCATTTGTGGCTAAGGAACTCGCCCGGACGAGTCGGATCTCGCTCGGGTGACTCGGGTGCAAGTCCGTTTAGGAAGGAGCTATGCTCCCCTTCCCTTTTGGGTCTCCTCTATGGGGATGGAACCCCAACAATCTCCCCCACCAGACCCCTAGAGAGAAAGACGCCTTCAAAGCCTTTTCAAGTGATGCCAATGAGCTCACAACAGAGCTCATGTTTATCTCGAGTCACCATCTTCGTTAGCATATCTGCCGGGTTTTTGCTAGTGTGGATCTTCTCAAGCACCATTTCATCCTCTTCAAGCACTTCTCGAATCCAGTGATAACGAACTGCAATGTGCTTGGTCCTCGGATGGTAGGTAGCATTCTTACTTAGCTCGATCGCGCTCTGGCTATCGCAATGAGCTCATAAGCCTCTTGCTTCATCCCCAACTCTAGGAGGAACCTCTTCAACCATAGAAGTTCCTTGCCGGCCTCATTCACGGCAATATACTCTGCTTCGGTGGTTGACAGTGCCACACACTTCTGCAAACGAGACTGCCATGACACAGCTCCCCCTGAAAAGGTAAACACATAACCAGATATGGACCTTTAGCTATCAATGTCCCCTGCCATATCAGCATCTGTATATCCTGTCAGAGTCGGACTTTCCTTGTCAAAACACAACTGGTACTTGGAAGTCCCTTTCAAATATCTAAGGACCCACTTCACAGCCTTTCAGTGCCCCTTGCCCAGATTTGATATGAATTTGCTCAACATCCCTACGGCTTGAGCAATATCGGGCCTTATGCACACCATGGCATACATGAGGCTACCAACGGCAGACATATATGGAATCAACTCCATCTCCTTTATCTCTTTCACTGTCTTCGATGACAAGGCTAAACATAGCTTGAAGTGACCTGCGAGAGGAGTACTCACAGGCTTCGCCTCCTTCATGTGGAACCTCTTGAGCACCTTCTCAACATATGCCTCTTGAGATAACCAAAGTCGTCGACCGCTGCGATCCCTCTTGATCTTCATGCCCAAAATATGCTGAGCAGGACCCAAGTTCTTCATGTCGAACGCCTTTGCCAAGCCTTGCTTTAGCTCCTTGATCAAACTAGCATCTTGTCCCACAATCAACATATCATCCACATAGAGTAGAAGAACAATGAACTTGCCTCCTTTGAATCTCTTGATGTAGACACAGTGATCCGTCGCTGTCCGCTTATACTTCTGAGAAACCATAAAGGAGTCAAACTTCTTGTACCACTGACGCGGTGCTTGCTTCAACCCATACAAGCTTTTCTTCAAGCGGCACACTAAATGCTCCTTGCCCTTCACCTCATAACCTTTCGGCTGCATCATATAAATCTTCTCCTTCAAATCTTCGTGCAAGAAGGCAGTCTTGACATCAAGTTGCTCGATCTCCAAATCAAGACTCGTCGTCAATGCTAACATGACCCAAATAGAAGTCATCTTCACCACGGGTGAGAAAATTTCGGTGTAGTCAATACCCTGCTTTTGCTCAAAGCCCTTGACAACCAACCTCGCTGTTGTGATTTTAAATTGTTATACCGCAAGTGCACGACGTCTATCTGATAGACAGTGGCAAATACGGGTCGATCCCACGGAGACTTGATTGAAAACTAATTAAAGGAAAATTAACGCTAATTAATTTTTTATTTTAGTTTAATATGATGATTGATTTTTGTGAAATTGTTTTGTAAAGAGAAATACGGAAAGTAAAACTAACAACTAATTACGATTTAGGTTGAAATCTATGTGGAGGTATATTCTAAGCCCTAGAATCCGCACACGTAGCAACCTAAACCGTATTTTTATATGATTTCCACGACGCTCACGGAGATTCAAAGTCAATCTATCCCCACGGAAGGTATTCAATAAGACACACAATTATGATAAACTAATATAGCGATCTTTCTCGCCTCATAGGAATAAGAAGAAGTAATCCTCCGTAAAATTCGTAGTGATAACAAAAGCCAAGACTATGTAATAATTCCCCGTAAAACTTTCTGTAATAACGAAGAATAAAACTACGAAATCGACTTCTGTAAAACCCTGATAATACAGAGAATAAATCGGACTTACTGTATGCAATTCCAATCAAGCTTTATGAGATAAATAAGATCACATTATTTCATTGAACGAACAAAAATATGAAAATAACACATAAAAATAGAGTTTAGATCTGACTACATGGCTTCATCTAGGTCTTAGAATAGGGTGGTTAGCCTCGCATGGCCATGCGAGCGTTGACGATGAATGCTTCTTTCTTGAAGATGACGAACCCGGCGATGATGGCTTGCGGCTTCGAGACGATGGAGCGTCACTCGGAGATGGTTGCGTGACCGGCGAAGATGATAGAAGCCTCAATGATGATGATGGAGATGATGGCTTCGGTTCGGTCGTCCAAAGCTTCCTTTTGGTTTACCCGAGCCCCCCCTTATATAGGATAGAGAGAGAGAAAAGAGAGAGAGTAATTCTGTGTGAGACGTGCATGGCCCGAGCTGTTAGGGAATTAAAGAGAGAGAATCACGGCAGGAGAGAGAGGTTCGGTTGGCTTGGTCCCAAAAGAGAAGGAAACGAAAGAAAGAAAATGAGCAAGAGAGAGAAGTCCGGTTGAGAACTTGAGAGAGGAAAGGCAAGAGTTCGGGCCTGGGTTTTAGAGAGAGAATCGGAGGGTTTTGGCTGGGTCTCGGTCGGGCTGCTCCTAGATCGGGCTCTGATCGGGTAAGGAAGAGAGAGGCTGGGCGGTTAAGGAAAGAGAGGGTATTAGAGAGAGAGAATCAAGGAGGGAGAGAGACGGAAGTTCGGTGGGAGATTTAGAGAGAGAAAATAGGGGTTGAGAGAGAGATCGGTTGAGAGAGGAAGTCGGACGGCTGGGATGAGTGCTGGGTGGATCGGTATTGAGAAGTGACGGGATGCATGCATGGTGGGTTCGGTGCAATGGAGGGCCGTGATTGGGCTGAGACTGAGAGAGGAAGTCGGACGGCTGGGTCGGTGCCGGGTTTGATGCACGAGGATGCATGCATGGTGGGTTCGGTGCAATGGAGGGCTGTGATTGGGCTGAGAGAGGAAGTCGGACGGCTGGGTCGGTGCCGGGTTTGATGCACGGGACAGCTGTGATCATGTGGGATTGAGAGAGAGTGCTGGGTGTATCGGTGAACATGGATGTATGCATGGAATGGAGAGGAAATCAGACGGCTGCAATCGCTTTGGGTTTGTGGCTTCAGGTGATGGCTGTGATCAAACGAGGTAGAGACGGCTACAGACATTTAAGGTGGCGGCATGCATGCATGTAGAGGGAAGCTAGAGACGGCTGCGATGCGATCGGACGGCTAAGTTAAGAGAGAGCTGGGTGTATTAAGATGGGTTTGCAAAGGATGGTTATTGATGATGTTAAGGAATGGATCGGACAGATATAGATGATGCATGGGTTCCCATCGATGGGATGAGTGTGATTTGGTGAGATGGTGGTTGGCTTATGTACATGCATGAGTTGTACGGGTTCAGTGGAATGCTAGGCTTGGTATACATGGTTATGTTCATGTATGGGTTCGTGCGGTGTTGGACTCCTGATATGAAAACCGGGTTGTGATCGAGTCGGGTATGGGTATGGATGGATCTCAGGTTTGTTCGGGTTGCTAAAGAGACATTTAGGTTGGATGAGCTGGATTTGAACAAGGCAAAGAATTAAGATGGAGAAAGAGAAAAGAAAGGGACAAAAGAAATAGAGGAGAGAGAAAAGGTGGCAGGTCCGAGTTGCACCATTCAAACCATCTGAGCTCGTCCACATACATTCTTCCATTTCCATGCGTGTAGTACTCCTCTAGTTTGAGCCAAGCGTCTATCGACTTGCCATGAGACCATCCATTGCTTCAGTTATTGCATCTAGTAATGGATCAACTCCCTGAAAATCACATATGAAATGACGTTCATAAGATTCCAATGCGCGATTATCGATAAAAGGATAATTTGGATTATTAGACAGTATAACTATCATGCATGATGTGTATGAGAGTGAACCAATATATCACTGTGTTCGTATGAAAGCCTACTTTGCAGTGGTGCAAAGATAATCATGCAGTTTACGTGTAGTACAAAAGTTTTACGTAGCAAACTGACGATATATGCTCGAGAATAATAGGATAATTAGCACGAATTGGCCGCTCAACACACGCCTTGTACTTTGCAACATTGCCGATGCTGTCTCTCTTAAGCTTGAAGACCCATTTGTTCTTCAATACTTTCACCCTTTTCGGAGCTTCTACCAACTCATAGGTTTGATTTTTCTCCAAATAAGCCATTTTTTCATCCATTGCCTTCTTCCAATTTGCATCCTCCTTGTCACTAAGAGCCTCCAGGAAGTCTTCAGGCTCTCCCTCATCTGTCACCATAATATACTCCTCTGAGGAGTACCTTCTCGACGGTTAAGGCACCCTAGTCGACCTCCAGACTTGAGGCACTTCCGGAGGTGGGAGCTCATCTTCATCACAGGTAGAAGCTGGGTCTTCATAGGCTCCTCCACCGATCAGTTCAATAACCAGTGGATCTTCATGAGTTTCCCCCTCTCCATCATCCACCCCTTGACTTGGTGGAGAGGATATAGGAGTGGAATCATCAGATTCTTTTACACCTCCACCATGGACCTTCGTGGTCTTCTCCAAATTGGCAATGGTCTCATCTTCAAAGAATACAACATCACGGCTTCGCACTATCTTCTTGGCCTTGGGATCATAGAGGCGATACCCAAATTCTTCATCCCCATAGCCAATGAACATGCACGGTGTGCCCCGATCATCAAGTTTCGATCGATTCTCCTTTGTCACATGCACGAAAGCCCGACACCCAAGCACCTTCATGTGATGGTAGTTAACTTCCTTTCCGCTCCAACCCTTCTCCGAAATGCCACCCTCCAAGGGAACCGAGGGAGACCGGTTGATGATGTAGGAAGTGGTCACCACCGCCTCCCCCCAAAAGGTCTTAGGAAGCTTAGCCATAGATAGCATTGCACGTGCCTTCTCCATGAGTGTGCGATTTATCCTCTCCGCTATCCCGTTGTGCTGAGGGGTGTAGGGTACACTCTTCTCGTGCCGAATTCCATGCCTAGCACAATAGTCTTGGAATTCCTTTGAAACATACTCACCTCCATTGTCACTACGGAGGCATTTGAGTTTCTTCTTTGTCTCCCGCTCAACCTTAGCATGAAACTTAGAGAAAGCATCAAATACATCACTTTTATTTGCTAGGAAGTAGACCCATACCTTGCGAGATGAGTTATCAATGAAGGTAAGAAAGTAGCGACGCCCCTCGAGAGTAGCAACATCCATGGGCCCATAAACGTCCGAGTGAACAAGCTCCAACACTTCCATCTTCCTCTCCGAGTGCCCCGAGAATGACACCCTATGTTGCTTCCCAATCAAACAGTCATCACAAGTACCATAAGCCATAGAGCCAACCTGAGGTGTGATGAGCTTCTGCTTCCTCAAGATTTCTAAGCCCTTTTCACTCATGTGACCAAGCCTTCGATGCCATAGCCCTGGAGTAGCCTCACTAGCATTCACACTATCTTTTTGAGTGTACACCTCCATGGCCGTCTTGTATAGTGTGCAACAAGCCTTGCCTTTGGCAACAACCAATGAACCCTTGCTTAGCTTCCATACTCCGTTACCGAAGACACTCACATAGCCTTCTCGATCAAGAACCAATCTCGACATCAAATTCAATCGAAGATCCGGGACATGCCTTACATCCCACAGAATCATGGTGCATCCCAAATTGATCTTCACTTGGACATCTCCAATACCTTGAATCTTCGACGTACTACTATTACCCATTTTGACATTACCAAAATTGCCGCTCCGGTAGCTCGTAAAGAAGTCCCTCCTGGGTGTGACATGGTATGATGCTCCCATATAGACAACCCATTCAACCTCATTTGCGGAGGTGTGGTAGCATTCCCCATTGTCCAACAAGACAACTACACCATTATCACCGGTGATGGTAGCGGATGTACCTTCCTCCTCCTTGGGCTTCGCCTTACCCTTCTTGAGATCATTCTTAAACTTGAAACAATTTTTCTTGAAGTGCCCCTCCTTCTTGCAATAGAAGCACGTCAATGATTTACCTTTGGACTTTAACCGAGCTTATGACTTCCCCCTCCAATAAGGTTTCCTACTCTTGCTCTGGCCTCGCTCTTCATTCATCAAAACTTGCCGATGGTCTTCTCTATTCGCCTTCCGCCTTGTTTCCTCATTTAGCAAAGCACTATGCACAGTAGACAATGTCAACTTGCCATCCGGGGAAGAGTTGCTCACCGACACAACAAGTGTCTCCCAACTATTTGGAAGCAAACTCAATAGTAGCATAGCTTGAAGCTCCTCTTCCAAGACTGTCTTCGTGACGGTCAATTGATTGACTATGCATTGGAACTAGTTCAAATGATCTGACACCGACATTCCATCCCGATACTTCAAATTGACAAGCTTGCGGATGAACATGGTCTTGTTGCCAACTGTCTTCCTCTCGTACCGATCATGAAGCCGAGTCCACATCACGAGTATAGACGTAACTCCAGAGACGTGATGGCAAATAGTAACATCTAGCCACTTGCGAATCATGCCGTATGATTTTCGATTCAACACCCGTCATTCCTCTTCGAATATCTTTTTCGGGCACTTCGAATCTCCATCTAACGACAAATACAAATCCTTACAATACAAGATGTCTTCCATCTTCTCCTTCCAAATCGGCCATGAATTAATACCATTGAAGCAAAACATCCCTTCATTCTTGCTACCGCCGCTCTCATCCATCTTTGATTTCTCACAGACACAAGAACAAACATCTTATGTGCACAACCAATGCTCTGATACCACTTGATGGGAAAAACCGCACCGGCTCAACCACGAATCCGACGATTTCTTCCCCGTGAGATGAACCAAAGAGAGCAAACAACAATCCAATCACAAATGCAAAATAAATTCAATCACAAGCAAAGAAAACGACACGGGGATTTATGTGGAAACCCTTGCGGGAAAAACCATGGTGAGTAAATGCTCGGGGGAGGGCTTCACTATCAAAGACGGCAAGCAAGACGAGAGTACAACCCGACTCCTTCTTCTTCCTCCTTCTAGATCTACACCTTTCCCCCTTCTAGGGCTCAACAAGTAGAGACCCTAGCAAGCCTCAAGGAACATACCTCCTTGCAAGCTTAGATCCGATCTATCCGCCAAAGATCGATCCCCAAGGAAATCTTCTCCTCCCTTATAGAAGAAAGCTCTCCTTCTCCCTTAGAAAATCAGCCCTCAAAATCCTCTCCAAGGTTTCTCAAAGCTAACTCAAGCCACACACCAAAAGACCCTTCAAAGAGCCTTAAAACATCCCAAAAACGAGTCTGCAGAAAAACCCAGAAAAACAGATCCGACCCGACTTCGCCCAAGCGGGTTTGCTGAATTTTCTGCCCATTTGTGGCTAAGGAACTCGCCCGGACGAGTCGGATCTCGCTCGGGTGACTCGGGTGCAAGTCCGATTGGGAAGGAGCTATGCTCCCCTCCCCTTTTGGGTCTCCTCTATGGGGATGGAACCCTAACAATATCTACAACTTTCTCTGTATCATAAATGAGAAACAAAAGACCGAAGAGGGGCATTCGTCAAGGCTATCCTCACTTCCCATATCTGTTTCTATTCTGCTCCGAGTTAGGGATGGCAACAGTGTGGTTTCAGTGTGGTTTTGAGCAAAACCGAAATCGTACTGCACACTGAACCGTCACACCGAAACCGCACCTTATCGCAACGGTTTACCATTATGTAAATCCGAAACCGCACAATGCGGTGCGGTGTGGTACGGTGCATCACAGCTTATCATTATAAAAACCTAAACAGTGAGGTTTTATGTGATTTTGGTCAAAATTGAAACCGCACTGTTGCACCGAAACCGAAAACCAAAACCGCATCGCGACAGTTTTATATTTGGGCAAACCAAAACCACACCATGTGGTGCAATTTACCATGGTTTTCGATTTTAAACCGCACCGCTGCCATCCCTACACAGAGTTGCTATCCTGTATACTGAGACGTTTGACTCAAGAAAATCTTATCATTGGAGTTCAGATTGGTCATGGAGATGTGGCTATCTCTCATCTTCTTTATGCTAATGATCTATTTATATTTGGACGAGGAAATAAGGAGGAACTCCTTTCTATCAAAGATACTCTTACTGCTTTTGGAAAGATATGATGGTACTAAAAAGGAGTGTGCATGACGGAGCAGCAAATCAATTTCCAAAAAGTCCAATATCATGTTCAGTAAAAATGTACATAGAAATCTCAAGGAGGAGTTGGCTCAGGCCATGGAGGTTCAATTGATAAATATGGACGAGAAATACTTTGGTTCTCCATTACTTGTTGGTAGATCTAAATGCAAAACTTTCAACATTTTAAGAGATCATATGCAAGCTAAACTGAAAGGTTGGAAAGCTAACATTCTTTCCCATGCTGTCCGGATAACATTGATCAAATCTTCTCTTGCTTCAATCCCCATTTACTACATTTCTACACACTCTCTTCCCAAAATAGTTTCGGATAAACTTTATGCCATTATGCTTGTATTTTAGTGGGGGTATGATCCGAGCAAATGACAAATTTATACGAGAGGATGTAGATATTTTCAGCTCCCTAAGGAGGTTGTTCAGATTGGTATGTCCTACATGCCAATTCTAGTATGTCCAATATATACTTGATTAAGCTCACCTTACTAATACTCATATACCATTGTGCATAAGATGCATAAACCCTCTAAGTCCGTTTAGTATGGTTAACTCATGTATGTGGATGAGATTCCATATTAGAGATATGTAACTACCATACATACACTACAAGGAAGATGTTTATTGCCAACAGAAATATTTTTTTCCGCTAGTATAATATGGGTTATCACTGACGGTAGTAAAAATGTTCGTTGGTATAAACCCATTGATTCCTTTTATTTTTTTAACCGATAAAACCTTACGTAATGTCAGTATAAATAATTTTATCGATGGTTAATATATTTTTCATCGTTAAAATAATATATTTTATCGACGGAACATTAACTTCACACACTCCCAAAGCAAGCTAAGGGATTACAAATGCTTGAGAGAGATGTTCACTAGTGGCCGGATACTGATCTCCTTATATATACCTTTTGAAAAGCTAGTGAAGACTCTTAAAAAATCAAATTAAACAAACAAGGCTCCAAGTAAATAAAAACCCAATCAGATCGTGCACACAACTTGGAAGTTGTGCTCACGACTTGGTGGGAATTTGTGTTGAACACCCTCCAGGTCATGCACAGACCAATCCAGGTCGTGCTCATGATCAGGAAGTCATGCGCACGACAGGAGGTCATGAGCACTATCCTTTTCGATCCTATATGCTCGAGCCGTTAAGATATGATCCAAAAAATTCAGGATCTCCTAAATCGTACCTGGAGTCATGCTCACGACATAGGTTGTGCGCATGACCAGAACGCAATGAGCACGACTTCTGATGAAGCACACTAAGGATCTTGAAATAAGGTTCTTCTTGGATTCAATCAACAAGGATATGAATGGGAGAAGACAAATACTCATGTACAAGAAAGATGCAAGTTTTTTAATGTTTAAAATCAATTTTTATGTGCATGCAAAATGATCAAATCCGATAGACAAAAAAGTGTGTGTGTGTGCGCCATCCTAGATTTAGAAAAAGGGAGTCCAGTATCCAAACTAGTAGTTTGAAGCTATCTATCATTGTGGGAGAGATATACCTGAGCTTGTGATAACTTGGGGGTCAGGGTGGTTCTTGTTCTTCGGTTGAGTCTTTACCACTTTGTCTTTAGATGGGAGCACGAGCACTGAGTGAACAGTCTAACTCTACCTCCCCTAAACTCAAAAGGACAAAATACAACCATCTAATGATAATAATGTTTTGACCGAGTCTTTTTTGGTAAAAGTTTATGTAATGATGAGAGTTTGAAAACAACAAATAGATTTTTAGACTTAGGTAATTAAGAATCATGAATTAAGACATGATTGTCATCAATCTGCACATGCACACCGATCTAGTATCGTAGGATGAACATTAGAAATTAACTTTGATTATTTTAAAAATCTAGTAAATGAAATGTAGAATTGAATTCGGTGATAATGTATGTTCATAAAAAAAAAGGAATATATATATATATATATATATATATATATATATATATACAAAAATGGAAGCCTCTCTCCCGTGTTGTGACAGGTGGACGTCTTTTAAAGAGCTAGAATTCTTCTTCCATGTGTGAACACGGCTCTCTTTTAAATCCATTTAAAAACCTACCATAAAGATGATAAATTTTTATTCAATGTCATTTAATAGTCATTTGATGCTAATCTCTCTCTCTCTCTAACAAGTGAATCACACTCATTTCAGATTTCACACATCTTGCGATGTCGTCTTTGCCAAATGACATGCATCAAGCACATTCAGGCATTGCCCGGGTTTCTTTCTAGTATGTATACTAAAATGGAAGCCACTCTCTCATGTTGTGACACGTGGACGTCTTTTAAAGAGCTAGAATTCCTCTTCCGTGTGTGAACGCAACTCTCTTTTAAATCCATTTAAAAACCTATCATAAAGATGATAAATTTTTATTCAATGACATGTAATGGTCATTTGATGTTAATCTCTCTCTCACACACAAACACACACAATCTCTCTTTTTCTCTCTCTATCTCTCTAACAAGTGAATCGCACTCACTTCAGATTTCACACTTCTTTGAACAGTTGCGATGTTGTCTTTGTCAAATACCGTGCATCAAGCACATTCAGGTATTGCCCGGGTTTCTTACTAGTCTATATATCTATACTAAAATGAAAGCCTCTCTCCCGTGTTGTGACACGTGGACGCCTTTTAAAGAGTTAGAATTTTTCTTCTGTGTGTGAACGCGGCTCTTTTTTAAATCTATTTAAAAACCTATCATAAAGATGATAAATTTGCATTCAATGGCATTTAATGGTCATTTGATGTTAATCTCTCTCTCTAACAAATGAATCACACTCATTTCAGATTTCACACTTCTTTGAATAGTTGTGATGTCGTCTTTTGCCAAATGGCATGCATCAAGCACATTCGGGCATTGCCCAAGTTTCTTACTAGTATCTATACTAAAATGGAAGCCTCTCTCCCATATTGTGACACGTGGACATCTTTTAAAGAGCTAGAATTCTTCTTCCGTGTGTGAACACAACTCTTTCTTAAATCCATTTAAAACCTACTATAAAGATGATAAATTTTAATTCAATGGTATTTAATGGTCATTTGATGTTAATCTCTCTCTCTCTCTAACAAGTGAATCACACTCACTTCAGATTTCACACTTCTTCCAATAGTTGTGATGTCGTCTTCGCCAAATGGTGTGCATCAAGCACATTCAGGCATTGCCCAGGTTTCTTACTAAAATGGAAGCCTCTCTCCTGTGTTGTGACACGTGGACGTCTTTTAAATAGCCATAATTCTTCTTCCATGTGTGAACCTCACTTTTAAATCCTATTAAAAACCTATCATAAAGATGATACATACTCATTCAATGGTATTTAATGGTTATTTGATAATAATGTCTCTCTTTAACAAGCGAATCACACTCACTTCATATTTCATACTTTTTGGAACAGTTGTGATGTCGTCTGTGCCAAATGGCATGCATTGCCCGGGTTTCTTACTAGTGTATATATATTATTGTGCTCTAATTATCAATTAGTAACTGGACTTTTGGCCCAAACAGCAGAAGGTTTGTGTCAAACGATAAGAAGTTGGAGTACGATGATCTATCTCACCCTAATCATCGATCACATAGTAACCAGCCCGGACCCTGTCTGGTAAGTAGATGGGTTTGTGTCAAGCAGTTAGAAGTTAGGATGGGATAGTTGGTAGTCTGGTTTAGCCATGTCACCTACATAGCCTGAGCTAATAGTCTGTAGGGGTGTTCTACGCCTAATGTCTTTAATTCCCTACTGATACAAGTTGACCTAGAAAATAATGGCTTTAATTCGCCTTGTTTGACATGTGTTTGAATTTTGCATTTCCTTCATCAGAGCGTTATGTGTTTATCATAAGTAAAAAAGTTCTTTAAGACCAATTATGGGTGATTGAAACATTCATAATAGCCCCCTCACCTCCCCAGATGGAAATGCAAAGGCTTTACTTTCAAATGCTTTACTTTTGTTGCATGTGTACCTGCAAAACTTTATAAGCTAAAGCATCTAAAGTAGGGGCATGCTATAATGGGCATGTGGTAAGTGCGGCACCGCACCGCATCCGTCTGATGCACGCGCTGCGTGCATCCATGTACGCAACGATGCATCAGACAGAAGCGGTGCGGTGCCGCACTTACCGCATGCCGTATTATAGCATTTCTCTCCAAAGTAAGTCGAAGTTATGATTTACCTTTTTTTCAAGTGTAGTCCCCATCGTCTTTGGCCGGGCTGTTGGAGATGGATCGCCTTTTGGCGCCAGTGCCGGCTGTGGAGATCCTTGTTTTGTTTGGGTAATTTTTTTTGTAGGTATTTTATTTTTTTTGTGGATTCAGTTATTTTGTTATGTATTAGTTATTATATTGATAAATTACCTTTTTGTCACCTGCGTGGCTTGAACCATCTGCGGTTGGCATGGTTCATCCTTCAGGACACAAACCATCGTCCTTAGGCACGACTCATCCTCTGTGTGGCAGTAAGTTTGATTTAAACAATTCTATAAAAGATCATGACCTAATAACCACATCTCATTTCACCAACATAAGTAAAGAAAGCAATTGACATATATTTCACAAAAAATTGATCTTCATACAATGGTTTGAATCCAAATACAAGAATCCTAATTATGCGTAAGGTAAAACTAATATAGAACTAGGGTTTCATCAAAACCCTGGATAAGCCTATTAGCCGCGCATGTTGGAGGTGATAACAAAGCTTCTAGTGAAAACCATGGTTGCGCCTTCAATCTCCTCCCCGTGCAATGCCTCCGACCTCTTTCTGTGCTCCAACATAATGAACTCCCCCCTACGGATTCACGATAAGTTAGGGCCTCCATAGCTTTCTCTTTCTAAAAGCTAGGGCCTCCATAGCATTCTTTCTCTAAAACCTGGGTTTTCATTTCTTTCTTTCTGTAAAAACTGAATTTCCATAGCTTTCTCTCTAAAAACAAGATTTTCATAACTCTCTCTAAAAACTAAATTTTCATAGCTTTCTCTCTAAAAATTGGGTTTCAATAGCTTTCTTTCTCTAAAAACTGAATTTCTATAGCTTTCTCTTTTTAAAAACTGAATTTTCATAACTTTCTCTCTCTAAAAATTGAATTTTCATAGCTTTCTCTATCTAAAAATTGGGTTTCCATAACTTTTTTTTTCTAAAAATTAGATTTTCATAGCATTATCTTTCTAAAAACTAGGTTTCCATATCATTCTCTCTGTAATAACTGGGTTTCCTTAATTTTCACTCTCTAAGAGGTTGGTCGGGTAATGCTATTCAATCCGAAGACTTTGTTCCATACTTTGTGTGAATCCCGATCGTCAATGTCGTATCCAAGGGTTAGTGACATTTGTTGTGATAAGTTGTTGCTGCCTCTCTCGTTTTGATCTTTGAGCATCTTGACCATTTGGGTTGATGTGCCTTGTTTGCACATGCAAATTGTGGCCGTTTGTCTTACACAAGGGATAGTAGTGAAGAGGCCATGTGGTTGGATGCCCCCGTCAAACGGTGGTGGTTCTCTCTTGCTTCAGACCAGATTGTATGAAATGTCCTTCGACCAAACTCTGTGGCTGATTACATTTAGTAATTGGTTCCGAGATGCGGTGATCGGACACTATGATCGGATGTTCCATCTCAGTCGTTGTTGCCTGCCAACGGTTCGGATGCAATTCGACAATCGGGCCTGGGTGCGATACAGTCAATCGAGTGGGATGTCTCTAGAACATGTGTATCGGAGCTCGTTAGCTTTTATCTGGTGCCGAGTGTGTGGACGAACATGGGTGACCCCCGGCGAGGGGCCGATAGATCGGTTGTTGCTAACCGATCACGACTCAGTCGATGTCTGGCTAAATTACGAAGAACATATTGAATTTCAACTGTTCGATTGAGATGATCGGTGGATACCGGAAGGTCAATCGCTATCGGATGATGGATCATCGATCGACTGTCCACCGTACTGAATGCCAAGCTGCGGGGGGCCACGCATGTCGACTGAGTTGGACCGATCCTCGATTGTGGGAGTTTGGACCAACCGGATGCCAATCGGCTGTACTAGTCACCCCCTTGGCGGTTCGTAACTATCCGCCGTTGAGAGGAGTGATCGGTTACCGATTGGAGATGAGATCAGGGATGATTTACTCTTCATACCCAAAGGCAGGGAAGAGATCTGGCGCATACTGTTGTGCACTGAGGAAATCGGATATTTTGTAAGATCAGTGCTATAATCAGAGATCCGATCTTTTACAAGATTGTCTTATACTTGGAAGTCTTCTGAGCGTCTTTGAATATATTTGAATGCTTTTGAATGTTAGATGGCTGGGCCCGGGCCTTCCTACTGAGATGTGCTGAGGCTACAGACTTAAACTTCTATGACTATCAAGGTTGTAAGTTTGGACTTCTATTTGGCAGGGTACAAACCCCGTGCTTTTGTCTGTCAAATGGTCGGGTTTTGACATGACCAATTTAGCAGCTTATACTTGACTCTTGCTACATAGTGTTTGATAATGACGCGTGAAAGTCATGGCAATGCATTTACCAACTAAGGTTCTTACACTTGGATTCTGCTCCAGAGTGTGTTTGATAGCGACGCGTGGAATAGCACCATCTAGTTGTGCAACGAACTTACCGACTATGGTTCTTACACTTGGCTTCTGCAATAGAGTGTGTTTGATAATGATGAGTGGAATAGCGCCGCCTAGTCGTGGCAACACACTTACCGATTAGGGTTCTTGCACTTTGGCTTTTGCGCCAGAGTGCGTTCAACGACATGTGGAATAGTGCCACTTGATCGTGGTATGGCACTGACCGATCAGGATTCTTGCACTTGGCTTCTGCACTTACCAACTAGTTGCGGCAATGCACTTACCAACTAGGATTTTGCTCTTGGTTTCTACACCAGAGTCTGTTTGATAACGACGTGTAGAGTATGCCACCTAGTCGTGGTAATGCACTTACCGACCAGGGTTCCTACACTTGGTTTCTGTGCCAAAGTGCATTTGATAACGATGTGTGTAATAACACCGCCTGATCGTAGCATAGCACTTACCGATCAGGATTTTGCACTTGGTTTTTGTACCAGAGTGCGTTTGATAACGACGCGTGGAATATCATCGTCTAGTCGTGGCAAGGCACTTACAGACTAGAATTTGCACTTGGTTTTTGCACCAAAGTGTGTTTGATAACGACGTGTGGAGTACGCCGCCTAGTCGCAATAATCCATTTACCGACTAGGGTTCTTATACTTGGCTTATGTGCTAAAGTACATTTAATAACGATGTATAGAATAACACCACCTGATTGTAGCATAGCACTGACCAATCAGGATTTTGCACTTGGTTTCTGCACAAGAGTGTGTTTGATAATGACACGTGGAATAGCGCCGCTTAGTCGCGGCAATACACTTACCGACTAGGATTTTGCACTTGATTTCTATACCAGAGTGTATTTGATAATGACGTATGGAGCACGCTACCTAGTCACGGTAATGTACTTACCGACTAGGGTTCCTACACTGGGCTTTCGCGCCAAAGTGCATTTGATAATGACGTTTGGAATAACAACGCTTGATCATAGCATAGCACTGACCGATCAGGATTTTGTACTTAGTTTCTACACCAACGTGCGTTTGATAACGACGCACAGAATAGCGTTGTCTGATCGTGGAGGACACTAACCGATCAGGATTTTGCACTTGGTTTCTGCGCCAGAGTATGTTTGATAAAGTGCATGGAATAACACCACTTAGTCATGGCAATGCACTTACTGACTAGAATTGACGTATTCAAAATTTTGCACATGATGCTTTGATTAGTAAATGGTACCATCTGACCATGGCAATGCGCTGACCGGTCAAATTTTTGCACTTGATTTCTACACCAAAGTGTTGGAACGGTACTTGGAATAATACCTAATTAAATAGAAGTTGAACTTATAATTAAAGTCCTAGCCACAAATTTTTTATTCAAAACTTGAAATGGTTACATCATTGATAGTATTTTTTCAAACGAGTAACATTCCAAGTACTTTACAATCTATAGCCTTCTGGGCTGATCAATCACCGAATGTCTTCCTTCTAATCGGTTCTTTTGGCTCATGGAGCTATGGATTCCAAAAGCCTCTCTTTCCTTACGAACCGGGAAAATGTCCTTGCTGGGGATCCTTCATTTTCTCTAAACTCCTGGAGATGTCCCTCCTGTAAGAGATCTTCCAGGTGATATAAGAGGCTTCTGTATTTTGTTGTTGGGTGCCCGTGGCATTGGTGGAAGTCACAGTAGGTCGATTTGTCGGATGTATGCTTCGAATCTGGAGGGAGTGGATTCAGCCTCTTCAGATAGGTTCAAATATTAGCTCAATGGGGAGATTCCACTCTATAAACTTGGTCTTCTTTTGTTTGGGGGATCTGTATCTCCTTTCACGAGGTCGCTTCGGGTGCTCTTCCTTCGCGCAAATAGAGTGTGTCAGAGCTAACAGCTTGAGTGATGCTTTGTCTGATGGTAGACTTTTTGCATCCAGTCCCTTTCGAGCGACTCAGTTGTATTTGACTTCGATCTCCCATTTCACATGGTCAAATAATGCTCCCAGCGTGAGTGGCGGGTTCCTGATAAAGTCATTGTCGATGTGCAGCTCGTAGCGTAGACCATTCTGAAAGACGAGCATGACCGCTTCATCGTCTAGATCCCGATTGGAGAGCACTACATGCTTGCTTCAGAATCTTCGTGTGTAGCTCCGAAGGGATTCATCTGATCCCATCCGATGCCTATATAGAGTGTCAAGCTTCTTTTCTGGTAAGTTCAACCGATAGTGCTGGATGAAAAAGTTCGCCAGGTCTTTGAATCGGGCTATAGAACCCGCTGGAAGGTTGTAGTACCAGTCGAGAGATAGCTCATCAAGATTTCCCGCGAAGGTGCGACACAACACATGGTTGTCATACTCATAAGGAGTTAGGGTTGTGGGGAAAATTTTTGTGCCGTCTTGATCAGGAACCTTGCCCCATAATTCTTGATTGAATTGTATGGTTTGTAGAGTTAAAGAGATTATAGAGTAGATAAAGAGAGAGAAGACACGAGGATTTATTGTCGAAGTTCGGTCTTACGACCTACGTCTCCAAGTGAGAGGTGCCACCTGATTTCCACTATAATGAATATGAAGGGGGGGAGTGTTCTCTCGACAGACCGAGAGAAGCTTTGTACAGTGGAGTTGCATAGAGCAACTAGAAGAGAACAAGAAGGGGAGAAGTAAGCTCTAGCTATGGAATCCTCTCCCCTTTGATCAACTAACCAACCAATTCCCTCTCTGCATGCCAAAGAGGTCCTTTTATAGCTAAAGCCTGTGCTGATATAGCAGTGATGATGTGGCAGTGATGAGGTGGCACTGGTCTTGTGCCTCCTCGATGGGCCCCTATTGGGCCGTTGTCTGGGCCCAATAAGAGAGGGCTTGATCTGCGGACCCTGTTGAACAGATACATGGGCCTGGGCTGCCTACATGGGTCATTGTGTAGGCCCATGCGGGTCTGGTCCGATCCAGTACAATTTTTGCACCCACAAGGGTTTGCTTGAACGCCAAGATGTGAAGTATTGGATCACCCTTCATGTAGTTAAACTTTGGCAAGGTTGGAGCCCGACAGTTGTGAGGGAAGGATATTTGGAGGACAGTCTAATGAAGCAGTCCTTCAGTGTTGATCAAGTCACACCAATCTTTGCGTTGATTTGGCAGATAGGACCGAGTCCGATCTTTTCGTTCATGGTGAGGGACTTGTGCATCACGCTCCCTTCCTTGTTGATGGCTTCTTGGAACGTATCGGCCCAAAATACCTCATCCTCCTGTGATCTCGCCCACCGAGGTGGCATATCGATGCGGTCCCAAGTTGTATACCTTGGGAGATACTGTGGGTGCAAATTTTGGCATGAATCCACCACGGGACCCACCGGCCATACCTGGTGGGCCCACGAGGACTACCGCGGGACCCACCGGCCATGCCTGGTGGGCCCACGAGGACTACCGCGGGACCCACCGGCCCTGCCTGGTGGGCCCACGAGGACTACCGCGGGACCCACCGGCCATGCCTGGTGGGCCCACGAGGACTACCGCGGGACCCACCGGGCCCTGCCTGGTGGGCCCACGAGGACTACCGCGGGACCCACCGGCCATGCCTGGTGGGCCCACGAGGACTACCGCGGGACCCACCGGCCCTGCCTGGTGGGCCCACGAGGACTACCGCGGGACCCACCGGCCCTGCCTGGTGGGCCCACGAGGACTACCGCGGGACCCACCGGCCCTGCCTGGTGGGCCCACGAGGACTACCGCGGGACCCACCGGCCCTGCCTGGTGGGCCCACGAGGACTACCACGGGACCCACCGGCCCTGCCTGGTGGGCCCACGAGGACTACCGCGGGACCCACCGGCCCTGCCTGGTGGGCCCACGAGGACTACCGCGGGACCCACCGGCCCTGCCTGGTGGGCCCACGAGGACTACCGCGGGACCCACCGGCCATGCCTGGTGGGCCCACGAGGACTACCGCGGGACCCACCGGGCCCTGCCTGGTGGGCCCACGAGGACTACCGCGGGACCCACCGGCCATGCCTGGTGGGCCCACGAGGACTACCGCGGGACCCACCGGCCCTGCCTGGTGGGCCCACGAGGACTACCGCGGGACCCACCGGCCATGCCTGGTGGGCCCACGAGGACTACCGCGGGACCCACCGGCCATGCCTGGTGGGCCCACGAGGACTACCGCGGGACCCACCGGCCCTGCCTGGTGGGCCCACGAGGACTACCGCGGGACCCACCGGCCCTGCCTGGTGGGCCCACGAGGACTACCACGGGACCCACCGGCCCTGCCTGGTGGGCCCACGAGGACTACCGCAGGACCCACCGGCCCTGCCTGGTGGGCCCACAAATACCACAGCAAGACCCACCGGCCCTGCCTGGTGGGCCCCCGAAGACAACCGCGGGGCCTGCAACTTTACCTGAAGGATCCCCAGATACTGCAGCAGAAACCGCCTTTCGCCACCCAGAATGCCTATAAATAGCATAGCCTTTGAATGTAAATGGATCGAATTCTCAATTCTAAACACCAGAGCTCTGGGATTTTCAACTTCTGATCTACCATCTCTCTTCGATCTTCTTCTCTCTTTCGAAGAGATCAGGGAGCTTTCAGTGATACTCGGCCTGTCGAGGTCACTTCAACATAAGTGTTAGTGAATTCGGGTTGCTCCCTATAGCACGGAGACGTAGGCTTCGGCTGAACTCCGAGATCACTTCTCTTGTGTCAAAATCTCTCTCTCTCTGATTGCTTTTCTGTTTACATATCAAAAAAGCAACAACTTCAACCAACCGATCGACCAACGATCTTCGACATTAACTTCGACTCCAATTGATTGGTGCTGCGAAGGTCTTCGGGTCGGCACGAAGATTTTCCCACACAGTTTGGCGCCGTCTGTGGGATTTGAGCGAAAAGCTGTGTTCTCTCTACTTCGACTACCATATCAATATAGTCAAACTTCCTCGTCCCCTCGGTTAATCAGACAACTGATCGGACGTCGGCAATCTCGTTGCACCCTTCGCACTCTGAATGGCGAGAACCAAACATCAGGGTCAACCAGAAGGAAGTAACACTCAACATCAACCTCGCCCTGAGACTCGTTCAATGAGTCAAAGGCTCAACTTCGGGCAGCCCCTTGTTGTTCCCGAGATGGGAGTTCACTCAGGAAGCGGGAGATCAGTCGATCGACCGATCGCCCCTCATCCTCATCAATCAATTGGGCAGACTGTCCCTGCTCCTGCTGAAGATACTCCATCGACTTACCAGATCTCTGCAATCGATTTCCAACTACTCCAATTGGCGAAGCAAAACGCCACCCTCACTGCTGAGAGGGATGCTCTGAAGAAGGCAGCTTCCGAAGCTGGAATTGCTATTCCGATCCCCTCCGCAAGTGAGAGGGTTGATCCTCCTCGACATTCAATTTACTCCGAACAACGGAGGTCAATGGGCACTGATGCTCTCGAGAGGATTCGACGCGACCCAACTCCCTCTGCTGCTCCTTGGAAGCAGAGTGTCTGGGATCGTCTTGAAGACGAGTCCTCTCAATCTTCATCTGGTCGTAACTGCGACAAAAGAGCACCATCGAAGCTCAACCTGCCAAGGAAGCACCAAATGAAAGGCGCTCCTTCAAAGAGTAGAGTCTCCCCTTCCATTCCACTCCAACGTGGACTTGGATCGGACCTTCGACATCGACTTCGACCGGCAAACACTTCAATACCAGAGCAAGACCTTGCGATCCTGCCTCTTGACCCACCTCTAGGTCGAGGACATGGTCGTAGGGATGGGTATTCCTCTGCTGGACCTCTACATCGAAGTCTCTTCGATACCACCTTTCCAAGAGGATGGAGAACTCCTATCCTCCCCAAATTCAACTGTATCAGAGGAGATCCAAGCCTCCATATACTTGCCTTCAAGCAAGCTCTAACGCCACACGAAGAGGAAAACAACGTGCTCTGCCGCACCTTCGCGGGAAGTCTCGACGAGCCTTCACTCGACTGGTATCACAATCTCCGAGCTGGATCCATTACCCAGTTCGGTGTTTTGGCTAACCTCTTTGTGCAGCATTACCAGCTCAACCTGAAACCCGAGAAGAAGCTCGACTCTCTATATCGACTAAGGATGGGTGCAGATGAGACTCTCCGCAGCTTCACGAGGAGGTTTCGCAACGAGCATGCTGCTCTCTCTGGAAGGCATCTGGATGATGAAGCCATCATGTTGGCTTTCCAGAACGCTCTCCGCTTCGATCTACACATCTACAACGACTTCATCCGCAATCCCCCTCCTTCTCTGGGAGCTATGTTCGATCGAATTCAGAGGGAGATTGAGGTGGAAGACGATCAAGTCGCTCGAAAAGGGCGAGAAACTAAGAGAAGGCCTGCTGAAAAAGAAACACCTAAATATGCTGCAAAGGCTCACAACACTGAAGCAGCAGCCCCTCCGGCCAACAAAAGATCAAAGAATGATGGGCGTCGATCTCCAACGAAGACCACTTTCACCGAGTGGAACATGCCAGTCGAGCAAATACTCGACCGTATTCAACACGACGAGTATCTTCGGAGGCCTAATCCTCTTCAACCAAATTCCAAATTCACAGCAGACAAAACAGTCTACTGTGAATTCCATCGAAGTCACGGCCATTCCACCGATCGGTGTTTTCGGCTGAAATTCCATCTTGAAGACTTACTACGAGAAGGCCACCTTCAAGAATTCGTCAACAATGGGCACGATCAACGTCGAACCTCTGCCAAGGGGAAAGAAGTGTGTTGGATATATCAAATCTCTTCCAACCGGCAACCAATTTCTGTGAATGCCAATGTCTTTGGCATTCATGGAACCTTGCACAATCAAGCTTTGACCGGGAAGGAAGTCGATCGGCAGGTTCGACGCATCTTCCATGTTCGATCTACTGCAAACAAAGAAGATACCTGGATCGAGAAGCCCATCGAAGGTCTGGCTTGGCCATCCATAGTCTTCAACGACACCGATCTTCAAGGAGTTCACACTCCCCATCGAGACCCCCTGGTCTTGAAACTCATCATCGACGGAAGCACCGTCAATCGAATCCTCATAGACACTGGAAGCTCCATTGACATTATGTTCTCAGACTGTTTCAAACGTCTGGGACATAAGTATCAAAGCCTCGACGTCGTCCCGACTGTGATCACCGGCTTCAACGGTGAACAAAGCATCACAGTGGGCGAATCCAGATTTACCATCGACCTCAGCCGAGAGACTCGAGTCTCGGTGAGGTTTGCAATCGTCGAAGGAATGTCTAGCTATAACGCCATTCTTGGGTGACCATTCCTCCATCAGATCAATGCCATCTCCTCCTCTTACCATCAACTACTCAAGTTTGCAACTGGAGAAGGCATCGTCTGCATTCGAGGCGATCAGCAAGCTGGAAGATCTTGTGAAGCTGCTGCTGCTAAAACAGATCGAAAGATCAATATTGCTCCTCCAAAGCGGCCACGAGATGAAGCTGGTCCCTCTTCTAAATAGCAATCAAAGGAGATTCCGCTGACCGAACCTCCGCCAATCGAATGGGAAGCATCACCTTCAATTGAAGAAATCATCCCGATCAACATAGGCAGCGGAGATCTCCCTCGACAAACATTTATTGGTACCGGTCTTAGCGACGTAGAAGCGCAAGACATGGTATCCTTCCTCCAGTCCAATATCGACGTCTTCGCATGGTGCTTCGAAGACATGCCTGGGATCAATCCAGATGACGCTTGTCACCGACTTGCGATCAAAAAAGAGGTGAAGCCCGTCAAGCAAAAGCCTCGCACCATTCGACCAGAGCTGCAAGTTGCTGTTCAAGAAGAAATTACCAAGCTACTCGCAGCCGGATTCATCCGAGAAGTAGAGTATCCAACTTGGATCTCTAACATAGTGGCTGTTCCAAAGAAGAATGGGAAAGTCAGAGTCTGCATCGACTTTACTAATCTCAACAAGGCTTGCCCCAAAGATCCTTTTCCCATGCCAAGGATAGATAGACTCGTCGACGCCACTGCTGGTCACGAGCTGTTGTCTTTCATGGATGGGTATTCTGGGTACAATCAAATTCCTCTTCACGCCAATGATCAAGAGAAAACGTGTTTTGTGACTAGCCGAGGTCTCTACTGCTATAATGTCATGCCATTTGGCCTCAAAAATGCTGGTTCCACCTATCAAAGGTTAGTCACGAAAATGTTCGAAGATCAGATCGGTCGCAACGTCGAAGTCTATGTCGATGATCTCCTCACCAAGAGTTTCGTTCGGAGCAAACATCTATCTGATCTAGCTGAAACCTTCCAAGTCCTTCGAAAGTATCAAATGAAGCTCAATCCAGCCAAGTGCGCCTTCGGAGTTCAATCTGGCAAATTCCTGGGTCATCTTGTGACCAGGAGAGGTATTGAAGCCAATCCTGATCAAATTCGAGCCATCATCGATATGCCTTCACCTACAAATCGAAAAGAAGTTCAACGTCTCACTGGAAGGTTAGCAGCACTCAATCGATTCATCTCAAAGTCCTCAGACAAGTGCAAGCCACTCTTCGACAAGCTACGAAAGGCGGATACCTCCGGCTGGAGTCCAACCTGTGAAGAAGCATTTCAAAGCATCAAGAAATATCTGGTGCAAGCTCCTATCCTGACTGCTCCACTTCCAAAAGAAGACTTGTGGCTCTACCTTGCCGTGACCGATCAAGCAATCAGCGCGGTCTTAGTCAGTAGAAGAGAAGACATCGAACATCCAGTCTACTACATCAGCCACACTCTTCTTCCGGCTGAGACTCGCTACTCAAAAACTGAGAAGGTCATCTTGGCCTTGCTCACTGCTTCGCGTCGTCTTCAACCGTACTTCGTCTCCCACCAGATTACTGTCATTTCAGAACACTCACTCAAAGATATCATTGACAAAGCTGGTCGAGCTGGTCGAATGACCAAATGGGTGATCGAAATGAGTGCTCTGGGGATTCAATTCGAATCTCGCACTTCTATCAAAGGTCAAGCAATTGCTGATTTTCTAGCTGACTTTCCAGTTGAAGACCCCATCACTTGGGAAGAGGATGTCGACATGCGCTTGGAAGATGAGGATACTCCTCCGATCAATCCTGCAACAAAAATTGATCCAAGTCTTGAAGTTATTTCTGCAACTCCTCCATGGAAGCTTTATACTGATGGAGCATCAAGTTCGATCGGTTCGGGAACTGGGATAGTCTTAATATCCCCCGAACTCGATCATCTCCAGAAGGCCACTCTCCTTGGGTTTAATGCCACCAACAACGAAGCTGAATATGAAGCACTCATTTCCGGACTCGAAATGGCAGAATCTCTGGGGGTAGATCGAATCATCATATACAGCGACTCCCAATTGATCATAAGGCAAATCAATGGAGAGTACACAGCTCGAGAAGAAAGAATGCAACTCTACTTGGCCTTAGTACGACGTCTTCAACAACGTTTTACTAGCGCTGAATTCATTCAAATCCCCAGAGCAGAGAACCGAGAAGCAGATGCCTTAGCTAATGCTGCCTCAGTTCTTGGAGACTCACTCGGAGGAAGGCAAATACAGATCGATTATCAAGAAGTGCCCAAGACCATCCCCGATCAACAGATTCTTACTACTACAAAAGGATCTGGGGGTGGAGATCAGCTTGAAGATTGGAGACGACCAATTCTTGACTTCTTCAAACATGGCAAAATGCCAGAAGATCCAAATCAAGCCCGAAGGCTTCAAAGGAAGCTCCCATGCTACACTTTACAAGGTGAAGATTTATATTTCAAATCTCTCAGCGGGATGTTACTCAAGTGCCTTGGTCCTGAACAAGCACAAGCAATCCTGATTGATATCCACTCCGGAGCTTGTGGAAATCATTCGGGAGGAAGATCCCTTGAAGCCAAGACGAAGCTACAAGGGTACTACTGGCCAACAATGGCAAGGGATGCTCAACAAGTCGTTCAAAGATGCGAGCCTTGCCAACGACACGCTCGAGCTATCCATCTCCCTGCAGATGAACTTCATCAATTATCAAGTCCTTGGCCTTTCCATCAATGGGGGTTAGATTTCTTGGGTCCTTTCCCTCCAACTCCAAGCAAGAAGAAATATCTACTGCTGGCTACTGATTACTTCACCAAATGGGTTGAAGCTGTGCCCCTCTTTCGAGAGACTGACGACGAAGTGATCAAATTCATTCGGCACAACATCTTCTCAAGGTTCGGCACACCTCAAGTTCTTGTTGCTGACAATGGAGCTCAATTTGACTCAAACAAATTCCGAGAGTTCTGTCTGAACAACGGTATCAAGCTATTCTATTCAACTCCAAGATATCCTCAATGCAATGGTCAAGCTGAAGCCTCAAACAGAGCTATACTTGATATACTCAAGAAGAAACTCAACGACAAGAAAGGATTGTGGGAGCAAATCCTACCTGAAGTTCTTTGGGGGTATCGCACAACTCCGAGAAGATCAACAGGGTTCTCACCCTTCCGTCTAACATATGGATCAGAAGCAATACTCCCAACAGAAAATATATCAAGTACTTTGAAGACCAAAGCTGTCGAAGAAGGAGTCAATGAAGAACTTCGGATCAATGATCTAGACTTCTCTGAAGAACTACGAGATCTAGCATCACTTCGTGTGGCCAAATATCAACAGAAGATCAAAAGAGCCTATGACAAGAAAGTCCACAAGAGACAGTTCCCAGTGGGTAGTTTAGTTCTCAGAGCAGTTTTCTACAATACCAAAGAGCACAGCAGTGGAAAGCTTGCTCCCAACTGGGAAGGTCCATATATCATTGAGTCAGTTGGAGGCAAAGGTTCTTACAGACTGATCACACCAGAAGGAGATAGATTGCCTCGAGCTTGGAATTCTAGACACCTCAAGTTGTTCTATCCATAATGTAAATTCTGTGATGAATAAAGCTCTCTTTCAAATGTTCAAGTGTACAAGTGTTCTGATTTTCAATCCAAGTTCTGAAGCAGTTTCAAGTTATCCATATTCAAATTACCAGGTCTTTTAACAAGTTTGAGTGTTAGGGTTGCGACCCAACCCCTTACTAGCAAATGTTAAAAACTGACCATTTTCAAGTTACCAGGTCTTAACATGTTTGGGTGTTAGAGTTGCGACTCGACCCCTTACTAGCGAATGTTAAACTGACCTTCGAAATTCAATATCCAATTTCAATCAATTCGATATCGTCTAACAGGTTTGGGAGTTTGAGTTGCGACTCGACCCCTTACATTCAAATGTTATTCGAATTCAAATTCAATTTTCAAAGTTACAAGTTTAATTGATTGAGTAGCGACTCAACCCCTTACATTCAAGTATATGCGTATTCAACTTACGTTCAAATGTATGAATACTCAATCATGTCAAATAGCATTCCAGAACTCAACATTCAAAGACATTCAACTCAAAAGAAGTGCAAGTTTCAAATACCAAAAAGATGTCTTCTATTATCATCAAAATATGTCAGATACAAGGAGCTGTTACATTTCAAAAATTTACAAGTACGACAACAAAGAAGAAGAAAAGTCTCAGGGTTTGGCCACACTCTTTGCATGCGACTTCTCCCCTTCAGATCCAGGACGAGCTTTACTCGCCACTGATGCCTTGGAGGATCGGACGCTAGCTACATGAGTCCTGAGCGCTTCTGCTGCCTTCTCTGCTGTTTCCTTGTAAACCTTGCACTCTGACAGCGCATGCTCCAGTGCCTTCTTGGAAGTCTCCTCTCTGGCAGTGAAGGCAGCGTGCTGAGTAGCAAGTTGTTGCTTCAGCTCTTGAATCTCGATGGTGCGGCCACAGGACACGTCCTCAACCTTGGAGAGTCGAGTCTTCAAGGATTCGAGCTCGTGACTCTGTGCCTCACACCGATCCTTCAGCCCCTTGATCTCCAGCTTTCCCTTGCGAAGTTCCTCAATCTTGGATTTGAGAGAGGCTTTCTTCGAAGTCAGGAGCTCTCTCAGCTCATCTCTCTCCGCGGTCAACTGATTTATTTCAGCTACAGCTTCTTTTGCTCCCGCCCTCAAGGAGAGTTTGGTTGCAACATTCATAAGTGCTGAGTTCTGCAAAAGAACAAAAGAGTTGAATTATTCTGAAGAAAGATACGATTCAAATGATCGATGAAGCAGATGCACCTACCAACAGGTTAATTCTATCGAAAGCTTCATCCAAAGTGGCACTCGGAAGGTTGATGAGTTTTCTGATCGCAGCAGTGGGGCGGTTGATATCAACGTCACCCAAGCTCCTTATTGTTGGAGTCAATCCAGCAGGCGCACCTGCAATCAAAGGGAATCAAAGTGTTAGATTATTTTCGAACTTCAGAGACAAGACATTCAAAGCAAGTTAAGTTCAATTACCTGATGTTTCGACCCTCGGCTCTTTGCCCTTCCGACGATCAGAGCCACTCTGAGGAGTCGATTTCTCCTGAATCGGGGTTGGCGCTGGTTGAGGTTGAGGAGCCCCATCGCCCACTCGACTTCCCCTCTCCAAATTAGCAGGGGGGGAAGCATTCCTGGGAGGTGAGGCTCTCTCTTCTTGCGACCCGCCTGGCTGGATGAGCCCGGCCAGCATGGCCTCCACCTCGTTGAGCAGAGAGTGAGAGGGGGGAGGGGGTTGCTCAACCTCTACACCCCCACTCATTGTTGCTCCCTCAATGCGAAGAGCGTCGGGGGGGATTTGATCAAGAGGCATGGGGTTGCTTCCAACCCCAGCACTCTTCGATAGTTTAATTTTGAAGCGCATCGGCCTCTTCAATTCGTCAAATTTGTAGGTGGGAACCACCTTTTTGCCGTCGCCTTCTGTGTCGAGAATTTCCTCCATCTGACGGGCTTTAACCTCGTCAATGGGAATAGGGATCGAGTCCTCCCCCGTTGCACCACCAGTGGGGGTGGGAGGAATCTCTTCCTCACCACCCCCATTCTCATCATCCCCACTGGAGGGGGTAGAAGACGGATCGTCCTCGCCGTCCCCGTCCTCATCTTCGCCATTGCCACTGTTGTCGTGGCTGGCATTCTCAGTTTCTTCTTCTTCATTCTTCTTTTCTTCTTCTTCATCTTCATTCTTCTTGTCTTGGTCTTCATCTTCCTTAGGCTTGACGAGAGTTTTTCGCTTCTTCTTCACTGGGCCTCTTTGGAGCACCAGTTTCTCATCCATGGTAGGTAACCGGCGCCTCGCAGTGTAGATTTTCTTCTCGGCCCGAACCTTCCGGATGACCTTGCCCGAGTTGGGATCCTCTTCATAGTCAGAGTATAGGACTTCGTTGTCCTCATACCTGTCTTTTGATCTGTGGAGGAGATTGGCCTTGCCATATCTCACAGGACAGTTAGAAAACTGTTTCCACGATCTGGTTCCACAGGTCAGCTCGAGGAACAAGTTATCTATGGCTCCCGCCCTCTCAGAATTCCAGGCGAAGATACCTCCAGCGCTGTACATCTTAACCGCCTCGTGCACACTGTCTCGGGGGGTGTCGGGCACAGACATGGATGTCCAGGCGCCAGATACAGAAATAGGCCAGTCCGTGTACAACTTGTCCGAAGGGACTGTATCGGTGAGCGGGCGCAGGGGAGATACTCCAGTCAAATTATAGAAAGGGCTGTCCTTCCTGTAATTCCATCGATAATGAAAGAAGAAGTATCCGAGCTCAATCCTGGCAGGTTCACCTTCCGGGATACTGGAGTAACAGGCCCTCAAGTCCTCTTGAAAATCTGATTCCACCCGGCAGAACGCATAGATGATTCGCCAGGCATTCCCTGTGACTTGCCCCGGGCAAAGGCCAGATGTATTCAGTAGTCTTGCAGCGAAGGGTGGCAGAGGCAGACGTAGGCCGCAATTCATTTGGCCGATGGTCACGATGGTTCCCATGACCTTCTCGTTGCTGGCAAAACTGGTGAAGACGGTCTTCTTGTCGATGCCGAAAGCCGTCTGGATGCTAGGGAGTGAAGGCTGCGCTCCCTTCCCTTCAGTGAAATAAGAGAGAAGTGCTTGCCACTTCTTTCTCTTCGTATCTGTGAACTCACCACCAACATTGTACATGTACTCCGTCTCATCTGTCAGGGGCATAAGCGGACCCAGAACAAACTTCACTTTGGGGATGAACTCTGGCCTTGATGGCGCTGAGGCAAAACCTACCCCTTGGTGCCTCTTGCCCAGTTGGCCAAGTTCAGCGAGAGCAGCCTTGCCTTTGCCACGGCCCCTCGGAGGAGATTGAACCTCGACAATTTCCTTCCCCTTTCTCTTCGAGGGAGCTGTACCGGACTTCTTCGAACTGTCAGATGAAGCCATTCGACCGATCGAACGAGAACAAGAACAAGAGCAGAAAATCAAGAGAACAAGGGTCTGGACTTCGAAAAATTTTGGAAGCGTGAGGCGAAATGACAGCCGGTGAAAACTTTTGTACCCAGGGTAAAACAGGTGCGCAAATCGAGAAGACACGTGTCTTCACCATATCAAATCACGTGTTTTTGTAGGTACACGTGGCATCCATCCGTAGCAAGCGCAAAACCAGGCGAACAGTCGCGACCAGGCGAAACGTCGGACCTACCGGTCCACATGAACCAACGGTCCAAGCAAGCCACCGGTCTGGGTAAACCGGACCGCCGGTTCAAAGCAACCATCAAGCCAACCAAGTATTCAAAACAAGAAGAATCAAGCTCCATCAATGTTCAAAACTCTGCCAAAATATCGAAGAACAAAGCAGTAAATCTTCTCTGAAGGGCAGGTTCAAAACTTTACTTCGATCAGTCCAATTTCTACTGGTTCTGGCAAAAAACCAAGGTTTTTTGCCGATCGCTCGAACCTTGACCGGATATTTTTCACCGATCGGACAAACATGTCCGATCGGCGAAAGTTATCTGATCGGTCAAATTTCTACTGGTTCTGGCAAAAAACCAAGGTTTTTTGCCGATCACTCGAACCTTGACCGGATATTTTTCACCGATCGGACAAACATGTCCGATCGGCGAAAGTTATCTGATCGGTCAAATTTCTACTGGTTCTGGCAAAAAACCAAGGTTTTTTGCCGATCACTCGAACCTTGACCGGATATTTTTCACCGATCGGACAAACATGTCCGATCGGCGAAAGTTATCTGATCGGTCAAATTTCTACTGGATCTGGCAAAAAACCAAGGTTTTTTGCCGATCGCTCGAACCTTGACCGGATATTTTTCACCGATCGGACAAACATGTCCGATCGGCGAAAGTTATCTGATCGGTCAAATTTCTACTGGTTCTGGCAAAAAACCAAGGTTTTTTGCCGATCACTCGAACCTTGACCGGATATTTTTCACCGATCGGACAAACATGTCCGATCGGCGAAAGTTATCTGATCGGTCAAATTTCTACTGGTTTTGGCAAAAAACCAAGGTTTTTTGCCGATCACTCGAACCTTGACCGGATATTTTTCACCGATCGGACGAACATGTCCGATCGGCGAAAGTTATCTGATCGGTCAAATTTCTACTGAATCTGGCAAAAAACCAAGGTTTTTTGCCGATCGCTCGAACCTTGACCGGATATTTTTCACCGATCGGACAAACATGTCCGATCGGCGAAAGTTATCTGATCGGTCAAATTTCTACTGGATCTGGCAAAAAACCAAGGTTTTTTGCCGATCACTCGAACCTTGACCGGATATTTTTCACCGATCGGACAAACATGTCCGATCGGCGAAAGTTATCTGATCGGTCAAATTTCTACTGGATCTAGCAAAAAACCAAGGTTTTTTGCCGATCACTCATACCTTGACCGGATATTTTTCCACCGATCGGACAAACATGTCCGATCGGCGAAAGTTATCTGATCGGTCAGATTTCTACTGGATCTGGCAAAAAACCAAGGTTTTTTGCCGATCACTCGAACCTTGACCGGATATTTTTCACCGATCGGACAAACATGTCCGATCGGCGAAAGTTATTTGATCGGTCAAATTTACTACTGGATCGGTCAAAAAACACTGTTTTTTGACCGATCACCCAATTCTTGACCGGTTGAAATTTTGCCCGATCGGTCAAAATTTGACCGATCGGTCAAAAGTGACCGATCGGTCAAAATTTAACCGATCGTCCAAATTTCAGCTGATCGGTCAAAATTACTACTGGATCGGTCAAAAAACCCTGTTTTTTGACCGATCACCCGATTCTTGACCGGTTGAATTTTGACCGATCGGTCAAAATTTGACCGATCGGTCAAAATTTGCCCGATCGGTCAAATTTGACCGATCGGTCCAAATTGACCGATCAGTCACTTTATTCTCTAACATGCGACAAGTTTCTTCGTGTCCGTTTTTCAAAACAGGAAGTTGCTATTTTTTGCACCAAGTCCAAGCCAGCCAGAAAGCACTCTAGCTAACTTGGAGGGGGTAACTGTGGGTGCAAATTTTGGCATGAATCCACCACGGGACCCACCGGCCATACCTGGTGGGCCCACGAGGACTACCGCGGGACCCACCGGCCATGCCTGGTGGGCCCACGAGGACTACTGCGGGACCCACCGGCCCTGCCTGGTGGGCCCACGAGGACTACCGCGGGACCCACCGGCCATGCCTGGTGGGCCCACGAGGACTACCGCGGGACCCACCGGGCCCTGCCTGGTGGGCCCACGAGGACTACCGCGGGACCCACCGGCCATGCCTGGTGGGCCCACGAGGACTACCGCGGGACCCACCGGCCCTGCCTGGTGGGCCCACGAGGACTACCGCGGGACCCACCGGCCCTGCCTGGTGGGCCCACGAGGACTACCGCGGGACCCACCGGCCATGCCTGGTGGGCCCACGAGGACTACCGCGGGACCCACCGGCCCTGCCTGGTGGGCCCACGAGGACTACCACGGGACCCACCGGCCCTGCCTGGTGGGCCCACGAGGACTACCGCGGGACCCACCGGCCATGCCTGGTGGGCCCACGAGGACTACCGCGGGACCCACCGGCCCTGCCTGGTGGGCCCACGAGGACTACCGCGGGACCCACCGGCCATGCCTGGTGGGCCCACGAGGACTACCGCGGGACCCACCGGGCCCTGCCTGGTGGGCCCACGAGGACTACCGCGGGACCCACCGACCATGCCTGGTGGGCCCACGAGGACTACCGCGGGACCCACCGGCCCTGCCTGGTGGGCCCACGAGGACTACCGCGGGACCCACCGGCCCTGCCTGGTGGGCCCACGAGGACTACCGCGGCACCCACCGGCCATGCCTGGTGGGCCCACGAGGACTACCGCGGGACCCACCGGCCCTGCCTGGTGGGCCCACGAGGACTACCACGGGACCCACCGGCCCTGCCTGGTGGGCCCACGAGGACTACCGCGGGACCCACCGGCCATGCCTGGTGGGCCCACGAGGACTACCGCGGGACCCACCGGCCCTGCCTGGTGGGCCCACGAGGACTACCACGGGACCCACCGGCCCTGCCTGGTGGGCCCACGAGGACTACCGCAGGACCCACCGGCCCTGCCTGGTGGGCCCACAAATACCACAGCAAGACCCACCGGCCCTGCCTGGTGGGCCCCCGAAGACAACCGCGGGGCCTGCAACTTTACCTGAAGGATCCCCAGATACTGCAGCAGAAACCGCCTTTCGCCACCCAGAATGCCTATAAATAGCATAGCCTTTGAATGTAAATGGATCGAATTCTCAATTCTAAACACCAGAGCTCTGGGATTTTCAACTTCTGATCTACCATCTCTCTTCGATCTTCTTCTCTCTTTCGAAGAGATCAGGGAGCTTTCAGTGATACTCGGCCTGTCGAGGTCACTTCAACATAAGTGTTAGTGAATTCGGGTTGCTCCCTATAGCACGGAGACGTAGGCTTCGGCTGAACTCCGAGATCACTTCTCTTGTGTCAAAATCTCTCTCTCTCTGATTGCTTTTCTGTTTACATATCAAAAAAGCAACAACTTCAACCAACCGATCGACCAACGATCTTCGACATTAACTTCGACTCCAATTGATTGGTGCTGCGAAGGTCTTCGGGTCGGCACGAAGATTTTCCCACACAGATACACTAGAGAATCCTGTGTAGAAATATCAGTTGTGCATCAAGGAAGATTTGATGTCCTTCTTGAGTGCCCGGATGAAGGATTGATTGTTACAGGTTGATTGACTTCAGCTATGGGAGGCGGTAAGACAACCCCCACTTCCGTAATGGACTTTTCGAGTGTGTCCCTTTCAACCAGTAAGTGCGTTGTTCTGCTTCATGATTGTAAGGAGTTGAAAGTCTTCTGCAGAAACTTAATAGGTTGCATGTTGATCTGCTGCTTGGGCGACATATGCCTTTCCAGATCGTTGCGAAATTATGCCTAATTGCTGAGAGTGAGCCACTTAAAGATTGACTTTTGGTTGAGGTTGTGCCACTTGCTGGTTGCCCCGACCGGTTGATTTGTCGACCTATGGCTCTCAGAGTAAGCCAAGGTTGCGATTAGCCATTCTACTGGTGGCTTGTCTCCTGCGGAGGCTGAGTTGTATTGATATTTTTAGTCTTCTGTCGAGGCGGCATTGTTGAAACAGTTGTTGCAATCCTCGAACGTCGAAGTGGAAATCGATCAGCTACTTTTGCTTAACTAATCTGAGAGGTGAGAGTTGACCCTTGGCTTCTGCTCAACCGATCAACTTTGCAGGGAGAACGGAGAAGGCTTCTCGTTCGATCCCACAGACGACACCAATTTATAGGTGATTCTTTTGTCATGCAAGTTATTGGCCAACAATCGATCGATTTAGACTAAGAGGGAGTTGGAGAGAAGTAGAGAGAGCACAAGGAGTTGGTAATGAAGTTCGGTCGAAGCTTATGTCTCCGTATGGTAAGTCGCAACCTTAAATCCACTATCTCTTATAAACGTTTGAGCTATCCCTCGACAGGTTGAGAGAGGCTTGTACACAGATGTGAGATAGAGACTAAAAAGGAAGTAGAACTAGAAGGTCAGAGAAACTCGTTAGCACAAATGTAGAGCTCTGCTATTCCACGGGAGGCTTAGAGTGCTCCAATTGGCCAAAAGTCATTCTATTGTTGTCATCTGATGTATTTATAGCTGCTAGTCTTACATAACCATATTTGCTGACATGACAAGCTACGATTGGTCCACGTGGCCACTTGTGATTGGTCCACGTGCGGGCCTCCATATGGGCCACGAGATGTCCTCGTGGGCCTCTGAAGATGCAGGCCTCTGTTAGCCTGTTGTCAACCACGGGCTGTCTTTGTGGGTTTCTGAAGATTTGGGCCTCTGCTGGCCTACTTGTTGATGAGCCGTGGGATTATAGTCTGCCTAGATGTTATATCCATTTTTTGCACCCATATCCTTCAAGCAAAAATTTTCATTATTCATCATCTAAAAGGACAAACATGACAAGTTTAAATAGGAAAACAACTAACCCTAACCCTAAGTGCAAAAAATAGATAAAATAGCTCTTATAACTTGGGCTATATTAACTACAAAAAATAGGCCCTAACATGAGCACAAAAATGACAAAATAAATAGCAACGATGTCCATACGACTCGGGCTAAGTCCAGCTGCCTCCAAGCCAAAGGCTCATGGTGTGAGCCGACCTCCTCCTCTTGTGGGTGTAGATGTGTGCCTGGGTCGGTCAGGTCGAATCAGTGTCCCCACCACATCAGGTGTAAGGTGATGATCCATTGTCTTGCCACATCAACCATTACAAATGTAGGTGATTATGGCTTATTGTTTCACCGTAAACTTCTATAAATAATGATCTCCTCCTCCAAATTGAGTACGCTTTCAAATCGTTGTTTCTGTTACTGGGTCTGGGCGCCCGCTCTCCTTCACCCTTTCTCAACTAGGGTTAGGGTTTCGGCGTCCCCCTCTTGGCCTCCTCGGTCGTCGGTGACGGCTCCGGGGAGGCCGAGACCTTGATCGTTGTGCTTTCCGGGACTGGATCTAGTCCCTTTCAACCCCAAGTGTAGATAGGGGCTTTCTTGCAGCTGGACTTTGTGTTCATTATGACGGTGACGCACAACGGCCCTCGCTTTGATCAATGGCTTTCTCACGGAGTTCGGGCTGTGTTTTACTCACCGGAGAGGGCGGAGGAGCAGATATGGCCCCGATTTTTCAAATTGGAAATTGTGGTTTTCTAGATTAGCCTTCGCAGGCCGGCGACGTGGCTCTCGGAGGTGCTGTGGCGACGAAGTTCAACGGTGACGAGTTTGCTGTTTTTTCTCATTTTTTCTTGGCCGAACTACTGGTGGGGATGGTAGAAGTTCGCTATGTTTTTGGTTTTTTTTTTGTGGTCGTAGTTCGCCGGTGGTCAAAGTGGTTGGTTCGTTGCTTCTTTTTTTAGTTTTTTTTTTTCGTAAGTTGGTGCGGCGTCTAGTGGTGTGCTGGTGTGGCGCTTTCTTCAGCCGTCGATGGCCTGGGTTTTCGCTGGTGGTGGCGGCTATTGCCGGGTTGTTTGTTCTGCTCGTGCCAAGCTGTGGCACCTCCAGGAGGTCTTTTGATCTCCCCCTTTGAATACCAAAAATAAAAAGCAGTACGCTTTTAAGCCCACACTCTTCTTTCCCAAGTTTTCATCTGCTTTCTTGAGGAAACACTAACTTGAGAGTCAGAGAAGGGATATGGATGATCGATCTCCAGTGGAGGGACCTTTTGAAGTACTACAAATACTAGATGTATTAGCAATTCTTATTCATAGAATAATTACTTCAAACAAAATGAGGGAAACATTTTGAAATCACAACATACTACTTACAAGAAAATGACTCGCTACACATGGTTCACCAAACTATAAAAGGTGGGTGAGTTTGTATAATAATTCAAAGTTGGTGGTTTTTTTGAAAAATAAATCATTGTTTTTAATTAGGAAAATGCTTCTCAGCCATCCAGCGTTTTCCATCCATATGAGACCATCCTGATGTGGCACCTGATCACAGCCGTCCGTTGCACCCCAGCTCAACAGGGGAATAGCACTTAGCCCCATCAGCAGGCAAAGGCTAGCTTTGATTAGATGCCACGTCAGAATGGCCCGATCCGGATGGACAACTGGATTGTCTTCTTTTATTAAAGAAGAAAACCACCAACCCAACAAAGCAACTAATAAGGACAAGAGGTTTTTCAGAGAATGGCCCCCAATTCTGTCCTATTGCTGTGAATAGTCCCGGTTGTTTTTTGCATTACTTTTCTAGCCCTCAACATGTGCCAAATGTCACTTCCAAATAGCTGTTACATTTTTGTGACCATTTTACCCTTAAAGTCTAAACAAAATAAATAAAAAGTCGGTTCATCTTCTCCGTTTGGATTTTTTCTCGCTTCAACCGTCTCTCGTAGCCGGAGATCATTGAGATGATGTCATTTTTAATCCCCGACGTCCTTACATAGCGTGAAGTATTTAGAGAGTCCTTGCCGCCGAACCTGTGGTGAGGGGACGGTGGTTGGTGGCGGTGGTAGGCGATAAAAAATGAGAGATAGAAATAAGAGCCGGAGGCAAATTTGGCACGGTGTACCTTCTTCATTTCTCATCAGAATTTAGTGATTGTGGAGGCATTGCGATTCTCGAGTGATCCTCTACGAGATCATTTAGAGACGAGGATAAAATAAAGTCAGTACCTCTTGTAGTTTTTAATGGAAGATTTGATGGATGTAATGTAAAAACAGTAAAAGAAATGAGAGTTGGATGCAAGTTCGGCATGTCTGACGCCCCATCGGCCATCACCCATCGCCATTACCGCTGGCCACCACCCTCGCTGTCACTTCGGCGCATTCAACTGAGGCCCACAGTGAAAGGTGTCGGCGCCTTTCACTGCTAGCGCCGGCGCCTTTCATTGCAGGCGTCGGTACCTTTCACTGCGAGCATCAACGCCTTTCACTATGGGCACCGACGTCTTTTATTACAAGCGATGGGGCCTTTCACTACGGGGCGCCGACGCCAGCAGTGCTCACCCACAAGATGTCTCGCACCGATGAGATTCACAAGAGATTTGTATCAACGGATTGGATTCTCCATTGTACACAGGACAAAAAAAAAATCGATATTACTTTAGCTGCTACAGTAACATCGAATTGTTTTTGTCCTATTAGCTCTACACCCATCACGAATCTAGTCCGTTGATCCATCGGAATTCCGATGGATCAACGGATGAGATTCTTGGTGGGTGTTTTTTTTGTCCTATTAGCTCTACACCCACCACGAATCTCATCCGTTGAATTCCGATGAATCAACGGATGAGATTCATGGTGGGTGTTTTTTTTGTCTTATTAGCTCTACACCCACCACGAATCTCAACAGTTGATCCATCGGAATTCTGATGGATCAATGGATGAGATTCGTGGGGGGTGTAGAGCTAGGAGAAAAAAAACTCGTTGTTACTATAGCAGCTACAGTAATAGCAATTTTTTTTTGTCCTATTAGGTGTACAACAGAGAATCCTATCTGTTGAACCAAATCTCTTGTGAATCTCATCCGTTGATCCAAATCTCTTGTGAATCCCAACGTCTCGCGGGTGAGCACTGCTGGCGCCGGCGCCTTTCACTGCGGGCGCGGGCGCCGGCTCCTTTCATTGAGGGCGCTGGCGCCTTTCACTGCGGGCGCCGGCGCCCGCAGTGAAAGGCGCCAGTGTCTTTTACTCCGAGCGCCGGCACCTCACTGCGGGGTGTTGAGCGTCCATTTGGTGTGATTTATCATTTCTTTTTCATGCACATAGCGTTACTTTGCTACGTAAAACTTTCATAATGCACGTAAACTGCATGAGTCTCTTTGCACCACGATATAGTAGACTTTCATACGAACCCAACGGCATATTGGTTTGCTCTCATACATTGCATGCATGAAAGATACAGAGCCCCATAGTCCAAATTATCCTTTTATCGATAATCACGTTTGAATCTGATAAGCGTCATTTCATCTGTGTTTTTCAGGGAATTGATCTGGTTTTCGATGCAGTCAGCTCAAAGACTTCATGACCAAGCCATGGATATTCTCACGATAATTTGACGGAGGCTGTATAGCTCGTTTGGAGGCTTATTCTGAAGAACGATGAAAACGGACAATTGCAATGAGTCGGATGAGAGAAGACTTTAACTGAGCCGATGCAATGCATGATACGAACTGGAAGAGGACTACAGACATACAAATAGGCGATGATGGGTTTGATGATGGATTCGGATTACGATGACCAAAGCCTACTCAAGTTTTCCGCATGATCCCATTGTGCTTGAACCCAGTTGTACCTATTCCAATCCTACGCAAACAAACCCAAACCCAACTCCGACCTGGGTGCAGCCCTTACCAAACAAATCACAGTCGTCCGTTTTATCTAAGGCATGAAACCCCATCTAATCTACACCCCATCACAGCCACTTCTTTTATCCTAACTGCCATGCATGTGTATGTGCATGTGCACGTGCAGAACCTCACCAACCCAACCATCTCTTACTCATACCCGATCAGGTGACGCCCCCTACTTTCTCTCTTCTCCCCAACATCACACCCGCCCAACTTGGCAGTCCAACATCACAGCCGTCCGATGCATTATGCATGCATGCAGCGGCCCAGCTGTTTATCTCCTTCCATAACCGACCCCGAGAATCTCTCTCTCTAGATCTCTACACGAACTTCTCTCTCTCTAGCTGGATCTCCTTTCCATCTTCGAGCCGTCCGCACACTCCCGATCGGCCCACGCGCGTTCTCTCTCCGGGATCCGCTCTCTCTCCCGTTTCCTATTTTCTCTCTCTAGTCCGATACTCTCTCTCTCTTTCCATTCTCTCTCTATCCACCCGATCAGTTCTCTCCCACGTTTCTCTAACTAAATCACAGCCGTTCCGTGCATCAACCCATGCACGTCCGAACCCTCTAGTCCCTCTCTCTCTCTAGCTATTCTCTCTCAAAAAACAACTGACCTCTGTCCTATATAGGGGGGGGTCCGAACCATCAAAAGGGGGAGGCTTTGGACGACCGTACCTACTCCCATCACCCACCTTAGCCATCTACCACTTAGGACCGAAGCCATCATCTTCTCCTCCATCTTCCACCATTCACGACCAAACCCGAAACCCTAATCCTCCACCATCCGAGCCGTCATCGCACCATCATCGAGGCTACGACGTGATCAAGCCGAAGCAGAGAAAGCATCGAGGAACGCGTCGAGGCAAGCGAAGTCCACGGAGCAATCTTCAACGATGATCTGTACTTCGTTTATTTCCAGTCTTTCCTTTGATGTAACAAAACTCATGTCTAGCTAAACCGCATGCTAAGGCCGAGATGAAACCCTAGATCATAATAGTTGTTAGTTTATTTTATGTGTTCTATGCCGAGCTTTTCATCGATAATATATGATTTAATTTCGGATTTGCTATGATGATTTAATAGTTCTCACATGGTATTGTCATGCATGCCTTGTAGTTAACATCAGTCGTCTTGTTAATCAAAGCCCAGTTCTATCGTTTAAATAAAGCTTAGATCTATTGTGCTTAATCTTGACAATCGATGCTCTGCTATGTTAGCTTTGATCCATTGTGCTCTATTTAGACAATCGATGCTCTGCTTTATTACTCTATGCTTGAAATTAAATCATGCTTATGTCATTAATCTCATATTAAAGCTTTAACGATCGCATCTCGAGAAAGCACGGGATTTGTTTCCCGCATGCTACTCGCATAAATTTAGAACACCATAATTTAAACTTAGCATCTATAAGGATCTAGCGGTGGATTCGACCGCCTTAGTATCTCATCCATATTCGAACTTCCACGCACCGCATTACCTTAGTTAATTGCATGCTTTAATCCTGCTTAGTTACTTTTTCATCATAATCTCAAAACAATCAACTCCCATTAAACTATCGTTTAAAGTAATTTAGGTTAAATAACTAATAACCCTAGATTAGACTGCTTCCCTCATTAGCAATCCCTGTGGGATCGATCTCGTAATACGTACCGCTCCTACAAAGCGATTCGTGCACTTGCGAGTTATAATTTAGATCAAATTAACCCTTTAATTTAGGATTAGTTTAGATCGCATCACGGGGCGTAGTAGAATGCGACGGGTGATGGTCGATGGAGCAGTGAGGGTAGTGGCCAATGGGGCAGCGAGGGTGGTGGCTCGCTGTTTGTGAATCTCATCCGTTGATCCAAATATCTTGTGAATCCTATCCGTTGATCCAACTCTCATCAATTGATCCGAATCCCATCCAATGCGTCCCACAGGTGAGCACTACTCAACTGCTAGCACTAGCGCCAGCGCCTTTCACTTCGGGCACCGGTGCCTTTCACTATGGGCGCCGTCATAGCCCGCCTGCCGCTGTCGACCACCTGGCCGACGATGATGGCGGCAGGTGATGGCCGACGGGGTGACGTCGGCGGTGGGAGATGGTCGACGACAGCGGGCAGGCGACGATGGCCGGTGGTGGACTGCAGACGATCGTGGTACGAGTATCCCTCTAGGATTAATCCCATGACCCAATTGTGATTATTGAAATGGGATGCACCACATGTCTTTTTCTAAAGTGTCAGTGATAGAAGGTAGGGGTGAGCGTCGGTTTTGTCGGTCGGTTTCGGTTTTGTCGGTTTTTTTTTCGGTTTTCAAAAAAACAAAACCGAAACCGAAACCGAAACCGAAATAGTCGGTTTTTGTCGGTTCGGTGTGATCGGTTTTCGGTTCGGTTTCGGTTTGAATCCCCTCTCCTACGCCCATTCATTCGATAGAGAGCTAGCTGGATTGCGTGTTGTTTCCATTGGGTCCTGTCACCTGCCATCCTATAGACCTTTACAACCCCCTTTATCCCTTCCATTCCCCCCTCTGAGTCCTCACTAAAGTGACTAAACAGTAAACAATCCCAGCAGTAATTACTGGGCAAAAAACTCGCCAGCAGCCGACATCAGATCAAAGCATCAGGAATTCAAAACTAAACCTGATAAAGATAATATAGTCCCTGCTTCAATAGAAACTTAATCATAAACATTGCCACTACTACAGCCATTACTGGGCAAAAAAAATCACAAAACAAGATCCTAAAGGAGGCCACAAGCTGTTTGATGGCACCAACAATATGGCCACAGATCACAAGTTGTGCACACAACATTATGATAAGGGGAAGAAACAAAAAAATGGAGTATTAAGGGATCGAGATGGATAGGAGAGGATAGGGGATGATTTTGTTATGAACATCTACTAACATTTGACAAGAACAAATCAAATAGAGAGATCATCCGCAGAGCACGACCATGCACCAGCTGGCCACATGACAGGACATGAGCAATGCTATTCAGCCATCCAGTTTTCCATCCGGATCAGGCCAGCCTGACGCGGCACCTGATCGCAGGCACCTGAGATGGCCCGATCCGGATGGGAAGCAGGATGGGTGAGAACTGAGAAGCATTTTCCACGAGGAAATTATACATATTTTTTGCTACAAATCATCAATTATTCCACCTTTTCCTCTGTATCTCATCTCCGATCACAAGATCCGAACAAATCATAGTATCATACAACCAATCCATCCAACACTAAAAAAAAAAGCACAAAAATAGGAGGCAATTTCGTATCTAAGCGATCTACAAGATTTCATTTCCCCCCATTTATACATAAAAAAACACAATTTCTCAATTAAACTAAGAAATTATATCGGAACCCTCGAATCCTAGATCACCCCCTGATCCGGCTATCGAACCCTAAAACGGCTAAAATCCCCTCAAATCATTGTTCGGATGACAACATCGAGAGATCGACAGCACAGATCGGGAGGTCGGACTTAGGAGCCGCTAACCTGGTCGAAGGTGACGGGCAGGCGGCGCCTCCGCTTCGTCAATGACGCAGATCTATGGATGGAAATGGCTCTGAAGATTGAAGTTGTTCTTGGTGAGGCTGGAGGAGGTGCCGACACCGCCGAGGAGGAGATGCGGCTCGGATTTAGGGCCGTTGCTGTTGGCGAGGAGGAGACTCGTCACCGCCGACCGTCGTCGTCGGTCGAGAGGCCACAGAGTCGGCCGTCGTCGTCGTGCCGAGGAGGTCCGGAGGAGATGCGAGTCCGATCTCAGCCGCTGGCCCGCTAAGGTTTTCACTTTTCTGGGCCTCTGGCTGTGGGGTGCGGCGCTCGGGTCACCTCACCGGGGTACTGGGGTAAGTGGGTAACGGGGTAGGGGTTATATTATATAAGTCGGGTCGGGTTTTTCGGTTTCGGTTCGGTGTTCTGTACCCGGGATCCCAAACCGAAACCGATTTAATCGGTTTAGTCGGTTCGGTTCGATTTGATATTCGGGTCGGTTTTTTCGGTTAAATTTTGATCGGTTTCGGTTCGGTTAGACGGTTCGGATCGGTTTTTGCACAGCCCTAATAGAAGAGAGATAGATCATCAATGAAGCAAAGTAAAATCCCTTTGACCTTGGAAGTGAAACCCTTTATAAACCTCGGGGGTACTTTAGTCCGAAACAAAAAAATAAACAGAAAAGTAATGCAAAAAAGTAACTGGATCTGTTTCCAGCAATAGGAGAGTTGGTTTCCAGCAATACGACAGAGTTGGGCCCATTCTGGAAAAAAGCCTTTGAGGACAGCATAGAGGCAATTATTTTATTCAAAATATCGAAATGATGCGACTCCATCAGAGACACAAATTTAAATTCGCACATGCACTGCCCCAGCCCCGCTTCAGGGTCCAAAGACCACGCAGGCCCAGGCCCAGGCCCAGGCCCAGGCACAGGCCGGTCAGGTCTCGACCGGCTTCTCCCTCACCCGGACCGGCAGACCACCCTTGACCCTGAGGATCATGATGAAGTCCGGCTCCCGCTGCCTCTCCTTGTCGATCACCTCCACCTCGAACCGCTCCAGCACGCTCGCCGCCACCGCCTTCATCTGGATGTACGCCATATCCTTCCCCAAGCACATCCTTGGCCCGGCGTGGAACACCGGGAACCGGAACGGGCTCATCGGCCGGAACACCCCCTTCTCCAGCCACCGCTCCGGCCGGTACTCCCTACAGTCCGCCCCCCATATCCCCTCCATCCTCCCCATCGCGTACGAGCTGTACATCACCGACGTCCCCGGCCCCACCACCGTCCCGTCCGGCAGATCGTCCGCCTTCTGGCACGCCCGCGTCTGCAGCGGCACCGGCGGGTAAAGCCGCATCGTCTCCGACAGCGCCGCGTGGAGGTAGTCCATCTCCCGCAACTCGTCCAGCGTGAACATCGCCCCCGCCCGGCTCCCGCTCCGGGACCGGACCAGCCGGACCTCCTCCAGCACCCGCTCCCGGACCGCCGGCCGGGTTGAGGTGAGCCAGAAGAACCAGGTGAGGGTCGCCGACGTGGTGTCCCGCCCGGCCAGCACGAAGCTGATGATGATGTCCCGCAGGAACTCGTCCGGGTAGTCCGCCTCCGCGACGAACCGGGAGAGAAGGTCGTCGCCGAGCGACGCCGCGCCGGCCTCCTTCCGGAAACGGATCACCCGCAAGGCGAAGCGGTGGACGGTGGCGATCTTCTCCCTGAGCCGCCTCTCGCGCCCGAGGCGGAGGAGGCGCATCAGCTGCCAGGAGAAGAGGAAGGGGTGCCGGTAGCGCCGCACGATGAGCTCGCTGGCCTCCTCGAAGGCCCGCGCGAACTCGCGGCCCTCGGCAGAGTCGCCGGCGAGGCGGGCCGGGTCCTCGTTGAAGGCGACCTTGCAGACATTATCGAAGGCGAAGCGCTCGAGGGCGTCCTGGAGGTCGAGGGCCTCGCCGGAGGCGGCGGCGCTGGAGAGGAGGGGGAGGAGGCGGTCGACGACCTCGAGGCGGACGTTGTCCATGACGAAGGTGCGGATGGTTTTGGTGTTGAACTCGAGGCTGGCAGTCTTGCGCTGGAGCTTCCAGTGGTCGCCGTCGGAGTTGAAGATGCCGCGGCCGAGGAAGTCTTCGAGCATGGTGACGGAGCGGTCGCCCTTCGGGTAGTTGTCGAATCGTGTTTTGAGGATGTGCTCGACGTTTGCAGGGTTCGCCGTCACGAGCCCCATGTAGGTGGTCACCGTGTTGGTGGGACTCGCCGTCAGGATATCCGTCGTCCAGTCCAGGATCCGATGCCCGTTCTTCATCAGCTCCGAGAGGGAACCCGACTGTGCACCTCCGGGTTTCTCCGACCGGTGGCGGCGGCGGGAGAAGATGAAGGCGGCGGTGAGAAAGGGAAGGAGAACGAGGAGGAAGAGGAGCCCCATTCCTTCACTTCTCAATGTTGGTTTCAGAGAGGAAGAAGAGGGTTGAGACAGTCCCTATTATTGAAAGGGAGTGACACAGTAGCTAAGTTCACCGCCGGTGATCCCATTCGAACCACACTTCCTTTCTAGAAGAACACGTGACCCCCATCAAAAAATAATATTTTATTTTCTATCGAAAAAGAAAAGTATTATCCATCGAGCGGCATTGTGTGCGGTTAAACACGCGTGCCGTTGGATGGCTCCATCGAACGGCACAGACCGTCTAACACATCTTGTTTGGAGTCCTGATATTCCAATCTAACATCACAGCCGTCTGATGCAAGTCGAACGGCGCGTCTGCCAACATTTGATCACCAACTTGATGTGTGCAACGCAATCACTGTGGTCTGGTTGTCTAGCCGATGGGTCTGAGACTCTGAGTGCGAATTCATCGGTTCAGGGGTGTGGCAACGAACGGTTCTGATCATGCCCTCGTCACGTTTTTTTCCCTTAATTTTGTATGAGTAATGCTACTTGAACAAATTGGGGGACAATAAGATGGCAGCCCATGTAAAGATCTCAGCTCGTACCACCTGATTGGCGAGACAATCGACCATGGGATGAAAAGAGCGTGTAAAAGTCAGGCCGGGCCTATAATACCTCGGGCAGAACCCGGTTGGGCTTAGGGGGCTCGTCGGGCTGGACCTCGGGCCGAGGGTCTGACCCCAGGTCCAGCCCGTGTATAGATATCTTAATAATTTTGGATCGGGTCGTGCCGGATTAGAACTAAAAATCATATTTTTTTAGGGTGTGTTTGGCATTGGTTTTGGAGGCCTAGTTTTGCGTCAAAATTAGTTCCGCTTGACAAACTGGTTTTGGTATAAGATTTTAGTGTGTTTGGGATTCGATTAAAAAATTAGTTTTCCAAAACCAAAACCAGAAAATCATCAAAACCCAAAAGCAGAAATTTTCTGCTTTTGGGTTCTTGAGGCACGAAGGCAAAACAATAATTTAAAGAAATTATTGTAAATAATATATATGTTGTAGAGAGAAACAATTGTAAAGAGAAAAAATTAAAACCGGAAGAAGATATACATATCATATTGTAGAGAGAGAAAATTATTATAGAGAGAATACTTTAGAGAAAATATATGATAGATATAAAAATATTATAGAGAGAGAAAATTCTAAAGATAAGAATATAGATAGAGAGTATTAAATAAATAAATATATAGTGAGAGAAAATATTGAAGATAAAAAATTATTACAGAGAGGAAATATTATAGAGAGAGAAAATATTGTAGAAAGAGAAAATGTTATAGAAAGAGAAAATTTTAAAAAGAGAAAATATTATAGAAAGATAATATTTTAGAAAAAGAATATGTTATAGAGTAGTTTAGATAGAAAATATTGTAGAGAGAGAAAAAATATAAAGAGGAGAAAAATATTAATAATAGAGAGAGAAGATATCATAGAGAGAGAAAATATAATAGAAATAGAATATTTTAGAGAGAGAAAATATTATAAAAAGAGAATATTTTAGAGAGAAATTTTATAGAGTGAAAACTTTGTAAAAATATGATATTTTAGAGATAAAATATTGTAGAAAGAGAATATTTTAGAGAGAAAATATTATAGAGAGAATATTTTAGAAAGAAAAAATATTATAGAGAGAAAAATATTGTAGAAAGAGAATATTTTATAGAGATAAAATATTATAGAAATAGAATATTTTAGAGAGAGAATATATTATAGAGTAAAATTTAGAAAAGAAAGATTATAGAGAGAAAATAACGTAGAGGGGAGAAAAATATTAATTATAGAGAGAAGATATCATAGAGAGAAAATATTAAAGAGAATATTATAGAAAAAATATTTTAGAGAGAGAAAATAGTATACAAAGAGAATATTTTAGAGAGAAATGTTGTAGAGAGAAAACATTCTAGAATATGATATTTTAGAGAGAAAATTTTATAGAAAGAGAATATTTTAGAGAGAGAAAATATTATAGAGAGAATATTTTAGAAAGAGAAAATATTATAGTGAGAGAAAATGACATAAAGAGGAAAAAATATACAGAGAAAATATCATAGAGAAAAAATGGTATAGAAAAAAATATTGTTGAAAGAGATCGAAGATATTACAGATAGAAAAAATATTATAGAAAGATAATATTTTATAAAGAGAAAATATTGTAAAGAGAAAATGTTGTAAAAAGAGAATATTATAGAGAAAGAAAAAATATTGTACAAAAAAAATATTTTAGAGAGAGAAAATATTGTAAAGATAAAATATTTTAAAGAGTAAATATTTAAAAGAGAAACTGAATGAGAGAAAATATTACACCGAGAAAATATCAAAGAGAGAAAAAATGGGGTAGAGAGAGGAGAAATAATATTGTTGAGGGAAAATATTAGAGAAAGTGTTATAGAGAGAATATTTTTAGAAAGAGAAAATCTTGTAGCAAGAGAATATTTTAGAGAGAATATTGTAGAATGAGTATATTTTAGAGATAAAATATTGTAGAAGGAGAGTATTTTAGATAGAAAATGACGTAGTAAGAGGAAAAAATATTATAGAGATAATGTTGGAGAGAAAATATTGTAGAAAGAGAAAATATCGTAGAGAGAATATTGAAGAGAACATTTTAGAAAAATAACTGCAAAACTAGTTTTAGGCTCAAAAATGGTTTTATTGCCAAATGCTCAAATGTTGATAATTCTAGAACTGGTTTTCGATAAACTAAAACTAGTTTTGCACAAAACTAGTTCTTGGTATTCCAAAATCAAAACCTAAAATTTCAAAACCAATGCCAAACGCACCCTTAATACAATTATTTTTGTGAGTTCTAAACTCAAAACCCCATAGAGTTCATGGCACTCAAACCAATGCTCTACCTTTCTTTGATATATATATATATATATATATATATATATATATATATATATATATATATATATATATATATATATAGAGAGAGAGAGAGAGAGGCGTGTTAGGATACAGCGTGCGGTGCGTGCGATGCATGCAGCGGTGCGACACCGCACGCCGCATTTTGTAATTGCTATATATATATATATATATATATATATATATATATATATATATATATATATATATATATATATATATATATATATATATATATATATATATATATATATATATATATATATATATATATATATATATAGGGGCATGCAGTGTTTTAAAACCCGCCGGGTCGACCCGAAACCCGCCCGAGTCAACCCGACCCGGCAAGCAATCGAACTGACCCGACTGTTTTACTCGGCCTGTCGGGTTTTGGTTAAAACTCACCGGGTTTTCAGCGAGTCGGGTCGGGTTTCAAACCCGAAGGAGTCACCCAGGTCGGGTTTTAAAAAAAAAACCGCAGCCCCTTATATAAATCCCGAGCGGCGACTGTTCAGACTTCAAAGGCCGCTCGCTTGGGTTAGGGTTTTCAAGGTCTCACGATCGTCGTCGTCGCCCTCGCCCTTGCTGTAGCCCATCGACGTCGCCGTCGGCCGTCGCCCGGTAGTGATCGCCGGCGGGACTCGGGAGCATCAAATCAGGCGCAGCAAACGAAAGAAAAGAAGAGGGAGAACGAAAGAAGAGGAAAAAGCAAAAAAGGTAAGCACACTGCAGTGACTGCACAACTTTCGGTTCAATCGCTTTTCCCCCTTTTGATTTTTTTTTTTTCTTCTGATTCTTCCTCGTTTCTGATTCTTCCTTTTTTCTGTTAAAAAACAATGAAACAGTCTCGCTTTCTTCCTTTTTTGAAGTTTTTTCTGATTCTTCCTCTGCTTTTCTCTGTTTTTTTTTTCTTAATCTTGTGGCAGGTTCCTCTGCAGTCATCTTATCTCTGATTTGAAAGTGAAGCTTTATACAGGTATACCTTCAATCAAAGAATCAAAACATCAATTTTAAATAAAATTAGTTTGATGCCATGTGCGTAGGAAATTTTAATTAAACAATGTAAAATATAAATCATGCCATAAATGTCTGTAAAAAGTTAACTAAACAAAGTTTGATGTCATGTTTAGTTTTTTTTTTTACTTATAGTTCTTTTGTTGTTTGTTACTTTGTTGTTTTACTTGTTTCAGTTTGTTACTTTGTTTGTTTACAATGGCTTCATCTGGAACTGGAGATGATAGTAGTATCACACCTACAAATGCTGATGGCACATCCAGTCAATCAGTTATTAATACATCTCATCTAATGGATCCTGGTTGGGCTCATTGCACAGCTCTCATAACGGATAAGAAAAAAATCCGTTGCAATTATTGTGCAAAAGAAATGTTTGGAGGAATTAACCGTCTGAAACATCATATTGCAAAACTCCCTGGGGATGCAGAAATATGTCATAAAGTTCCTAATGATGTTTCTCAGCAGATAAAGAGGATTTTGATGAAAAAAAAAAGAGATGAATACTGTTAAGCAAAACAAGAAACGTAATTGGGGAGAATTTGGAGGAAAAACAAATGATGATGAAGAGGAACATGATGTGATATCCGAGCAACAAGGAAGGACAAAAACGACAACAGGATCATCAAGTACCATCCAAACAAAGTTGGTAACATCCATGGATAAGGGTGCAAGAAAGAAAGTTGTTGATATCATTGGAAGGTGGTTTTTTTATTGTGCAATTTCTTTCAATGCAGCTGATTCGATTTACTTCCCTAAAGTTATTGAAGTTGTTGCAGCATATGGTCCTGGATTGAAGGCTCCAACTCCTTTTGAGTTATCGGGCCCAATATTAGATGGAGAGGTGGAGTCTTTGTAATTGTATCTTAAAGAATTAAAAGATACTTAGGCTACAATAGGTTGCTCCATATTATCAGATGGGTACCGGTGGACTGACCAACGTGAAAAATCGATCATCAACTTCATGGTCTCATGTCCAAGAGGAACGATGTTCCTCAAGTCTGTGAATGCATCAGGAATTGTCAAGGATGCAAATAATCTTTTCAAACGTCTGGATGACATTGTTGAAGAAGTGGGAGAGGCGAATTGTCACGCCCCAAATTCTGGACTAAAAGAGAGGGTCCAAAACTCGAGGGTGATATGTTACAATAGAGGGAAATATAATTATAGAGATAACACAATGCGGAAGCAACATCTAATACTTAAATATCCATTCCACTAACAATACTCTTCAACATCTTACAGTCCAAATACGATAACAAGAAATAATAAAAACTAGACGAGTCCAGTTGTCACTCCTACCCTTGCAAATTCGATGAAGAACTGCTTCTCCAACTGAAACTGCCACAGAGCTCCTAACTCTCCGTCCGAGAGAAAGAACCTGGGGGAGAGGAAAAACAACGAAACAACTCCCCCTGAGTATAAAACTCAGTGGTCCTAAAGAACAAGTCGGAGAACACGAGAAAGATATAAAGCAGAAATATACATCTACGATAAAATAAAGCTGCAACATAATTGAGTAACCAACAGAATAACTACTACTATTACCATAAGTATATACTAAAGATCTATTCTAATGTGTCCAGTAAATCTATATTATACATTCAACGTCCTAACCGACAATTCCCTCATGAGGTGTCCCATTCCACTTCATGAGAGAACCCACTTTCTAGGCCGTGCATAGTGGTGCTAGACCCTAGGCTAAAGAGAAGAAAAGGAAGGAGGGGGAAACAAGTGTGAACCCCAAGTTTGAGCTAGGCTCCCGACTTGGTGGCGTTACTATTGGGTTCCTTTTTCGCAACAAGGGAACCACTCCGTTCCTTATGCTCGGGATACAGCCTCGAGACATACTACCCTAGTGGCCAAAAAGGGGGCTTGGTCTTTCACCACGGGGCACTCACACCCAACTTGCTTTCTGTGGGGTCTAAACCCCAGGATTAGGCCACTCCACCTCAGTTTCCCTGCAGGAAACAACCCGTGACCTAACCCCGTGATCCTCCCTACTCGTTTCGGTCTGTGCACAGCTAGGGGTTCACTTACCTACGATGTGCACGCGGATCTATACCGAGAGCCAGTCGGGCAACTAGGTTGCCACGATGCCAAGACATTTCAGAAGATGATACAAGCTTCGTAAAATCATGTAAATCAAATGTTCTCCTAATCGATCAGTCTCTACAACTAGCATAAAATGCAGATGAGATGTCTCGGGGTACAATCCCGACTAAGAGAACAGCCCTCGGCCCAAACGGTGCCGAGTAACTTTAGCGTCGCCAAAACACGACGACTACTATTATCAAAGAATTTACTACCATATCTAAACAATTAATATTTAGATAATACAACAAAAATATTATCTACTAACCCGCAAATCAAAAGGTATATGTCCATTATCCTTAAGTAAACACGCAACATATTAAGTGAATAATTTATTTTAAATTAAAATATTTACATGCAATACGACTAACCTGTTGGAGCGTGTCTATCGACCGTGAGTCGTTCTGCTCCTAGTCTGGGAATAGTCTGAACAAAACAAGGAATTGCATAAGAAACTAAGGCTAAGATGTTTGGATCCAAAATCAAACCGGGTTTGGTTCAGATTGGATCGGGCTTGGGTTCCTGTTGGATCGGTCTCATGGGCCGGTTTCAGTGTTGGGTTGAACCCTATCTAACTCGAGTTGGATCAGACCTAGCCTAGCGGTTGATATAATCAACTAGAAAGGTGGTGGGGTGCTCATATAAAATAACCAAGGTTATATGCATTCCATGGGGTGTATGCTGAAGAATGGGTGCAAAATGTGTTAAAATAGGGATGGACCCAAAAGAGGCCAAAGGGTGCAACTAACAATTCTGTGAGTGGAATAAGGGTATGACTAGCTAAATGTAGGGTGGGTTTACAAGGAATCATCATTCAAAAGTAACTATAAGTCATCCTCTACTCCATCAGGTTCGGTGAACTTCTTGGCTGCCGATCAGGTACCAAGGTGGGCGCCCCTCTCGGCCGCCGATTGGGTTTGACAGTTGGGATTTTGGTCCGGGAGCAAGGGTCGTCGGAAATTGGTAAGTCCGCTTGGGTTCCTCTCTCTCTCTCTCTCTCTCTCTCTCTCTCTCTCTCTCTCTCTCTCTCTCTCTCTGCTTCGGTTGGTTCGATGGGGCATCACCACCAAAGATGGTTAGGGTCGAGCGGTGCGCGTTAGTGCTGCGGGTGGTGCAGTGTGATGGCGAGGCGGACCACCGGTGGGGTGGAGCAATGGTGGGTCACGGATGTACAGATGATGTGTTTTGAAGAGAACGACACGGGAGGGGTGAAGGTCATGGCCTACCTCTGATGGAGGGAGGGTTGCCGGGGTACGGTGCCGACGAAGGGTGGCAGCTCCGCTATGTTGCTCCTCTCCCGATCTCGATCTCTTCCTCACGATCTCTTATTTCTCTCTTTCTCTCTTTCTCTCTTTCTCTCTCTTTGTTCGTGAGCCAAGGGGGTGGCTGCCGTTTGCAAAGAGGGAAGTAGATGGGGTCACGAGGCTTATATAAGGGTAACCCTAATTTTGGCTTGGAGAGGGGGTCTTCTTATCACCGTCCGATGACATCGGATAGAAGCCGTGCATTAATTTGTGAAAGGAAGAAATCTCAACAGCTTAGTTGCTGAAGGGTCGTTGGTGAAGTCGGGTTTGAGGTTGGATCTTTAACCTGGTTCGGATACAAATATACTAATGTATTGAAACTTTGAAAAAAAACACAACTCTCAAACCACTCATCCAAAAATTGCCCAAAAATAGGCGTTGGAATCGGGACGATGACGCGTACGCTAACTCTATAAAATTTAGAGATATTCTAAAGACTGATTATCTGCAGAAATTAAGAGGAACCTGTTGGTGCTCCGTGATTCAACTGCACTCCAAAAATTTTATCACTCAAAATTTAAAATTTCCCTGGGTATTACACGAATGTTGTTCAAGTAATCACTGACAATGCAGCGAATTATGTGGCTGCAGGTAAGTTACTAATGGCAAAAAGGAAAGATCTCTTCTGGTCTTCATGTGCTGCTCACAATGTAGACCTAATTTTGGAGAAGATTGGACAATTAAAAAGTGCAAGTAAGTTGATTGATATGTCAAGGAAAGTGGCCAAATTCATTTATAATCATGGCCTTGTGTTGAGTATAATGAGGAAGCATACCAAGGGTAAAGAAATTTTGAGGCCAGGGGCTACACGTTTTACAACAAATTTCATCCTTACCGGTAGTCTCCTCGAGCAGGTAAATGCTTATCTATGTTGTTAGTCAATTCCATTGTATTAGCTAAATCTCAATCTATATTACCTAGCCAATTGTAATTGTGTTTTCTCTTTTGACGTAGAGAGCTGGGTTGAAAAGTATGATGCTATCTGAAGAGTGGGTTACTTCAAAATATGCAAATGCGATAGAGGTAAGAGAAACAGAAAAAGTTGTGTTGGATAACAACTTTTGGAGAAGACTTGAGAAGCTCCAAAAAACAGTTACACCTCTTGTAGAGTTTTTACGACTCGTTGATTTATATGAAGTCGAAGTAGAAGTAGACTTTGGGACAGACCTTGCAATACGAAGTCGAAGTACACTTACTCCTGATAATTCAATTTAGCTTTATACGAAATTATGAATCATTTCTAAATATAAATAGGATTACAATAAATTTTGAAATATATAATTGTCAATTAAGATGATTTTTAATTAAATATGTAGTTCCTTGGTGGAGAACTAATGGTGGCGATGCTCCAATTCTCCAACGTAATGCAATCCGCATTTTGAGCCAAACTTGTTCTGCAACGGTATGCGAAAGGAATTGGAGCACGTTTGATCAAATTCACACCAAAAAGAGAAACCACCTAAAGCAAGAAAAGTTGAACAAATTGGTGTTCGTCCATTACAATATGAGATTAAGGGAGCGACAGCTAAGGAGAAATGCATCAGAGTACGATCCATCATTGTTGGAGAATATCTTGCTAGAGGGGTGCGAGGATGAATGGGTTTCCAACGAGCCTAGTGATATTACTAATCGTGGAGGGGTTGGAGCTACTAATGTTGGTGATGACAATTGATTGGACAATCATCGCGAACAAAGTTCTTCTCGGGGGGCAAGCAGTGTAGCTAGACCGAGCTCCAATTCTGATTCAGACATTTGATTAATATTTAAGCATTTAAACATGTGTTTCGTAATAACTATTTATTATGTTTTGTGGTTTTGGACATTTGGTATATTAGTATCTAGTGAATTATCTTTATGGAATGATGGGTTATCTTTATGTTTGTTACTACTGTCGTTTTGATACTCTAATAGTCTTGTTAGTATTTTGATAATGGTGGATGAGTGTATAATGTAAAAAAAATGCTATTTTTACATATAAATAATTATATATAATATTAAAATATATTATATAATGCCGAGTTTTTTGTATCGAGTTTTGTCGGGTTTTAGCCGAGTTGTCGAGTCAACTCGACTCATTAAGGTTTCGAGTCGAGTCGAGTTTTCGTGTTTTAAAACATTGGTGGCATGCTATAATGCGGCATGCGGTATGTGTGGCACCATACCGTAGCCATCTGATGCACCCGTTGTGTGCATCGCATGCACGCAGCGGTGCATCAGATGGTTGTAGCGCGGTGCCGCACATACCGCATGCCGCATGCCGCATTATAGTATGCCCATATATATATATATATATATATATATATATATATATATATATATATATATATATATATATATATATATATATATATATATATATATATATATATATATAGAGAGAGAGAGAGAGAGAGAGAGAGAGAGAGAATACGGGGTATGAGCTGACAGCCCATTTGGGCATTTGGGCTGTCAGCTCACAGCCCTCCGATCATCATCATGAGCCGTCCGTTTGAAATAAAAAAAAAAAAAACCAAATCAAACACCCAACCCCACTCGCTCCTTCTCCCTTTCTCTCGTGAGCCCGTCCGACCCCTGCCCCCTGCGCCTCCGGCCGGATCTGGTGCCCCCGACCCCCTCCGGCCCCGGTCCCCTCCGGACCCCGACCCCCTCCGGCCCCCAACTCCCTCCGGCCCCGGTCCGACGACGGCAGATCCGGCTGCAATCCTCAACCCACCACCGCCGTCAGCCTCTCCCCGTCCCCTGACCTCCCGACCCCTGCTCCCGTCGCTCGCCGTCCCTCTTCCGGCTCCGGCGGCACTCAAACCCGCCCCCTCCGGCTCCGGCGGCCCTCAAACCCACCCCCTCCGGCTCCGGCGGTGCCTCCGACCATCCCCCCCCCTCCTGCTCCCGTCGCTCGCCGTCCCTCCTCCGGCGCCGGCGGCCCTCAAACCCGCCAGCCAACATCGGGGTTGATATCGGGGTGTGATGGGAAATCGAATGGCTGCGCCCCGCGCCGCCTGCGCCTGCGTCCCGCGCCGGCATCGGGGATGATGCTCGGGGAGGGGGAGCGCGGCCGGCCAGCATCGGGGTTGATGTCGGGGTCACCGTCGGGGAGGGCTGTAAGCCTGTGCTCGTGAGCTGCAGCTCGTGATCAAGAGGGAGAGACACACAAAACACACAAATTTTTTTTTTTTAATGGAGGGCTGTGATGTGCAATCGGACGGCTGTGTGCTGACAGCCCATTTCAGCAAATGGGCTGTCAGCTCATACCCCGTTTTCTCTCTCTCTCTCTCTCTCTCTCTCTCTCTCTCTCTCTCTCTCTCTCTCTCTCTCTCTCTATATATATATATATATATATATATATATATATATATATATATATATATATATATATATATATATATATATATATATATATATATATATATATATATATATATATATATATATATATATATATATATATATATATATGGGCATGTTATAATGCGGTACGTGCGGCATTGTACCGCAGCCGTCTGATGCACGCGCTGCGTGCATCGCATGCACGCAGCAGTGCATCAGACGGCTGCGGTATGGTGCCGTACTTACCGCATGCCGCATTATAGCATATATATATATATATATATATATATATATATATATATATATATATATATATATATATATATATATATATATATATATATATATATATATATATATATAGAGAGAGAGAGAGAGAGAGAGAATACGGGGTATGAGCTGACAGCCCATTTGCTGAAATGGGCTGTCAGCAGGAGCCGTCCGATTGGATGATCACCACCGTTTAAAAAAAAAAATAAAAAACAAATTGTGTTGCTGTTAACACAGACAGCTGGCCCTTTCTCTCTCTCTCTCTCTCTCTCTCTCTCTCTCTCTCTCTCTCTCACGAGCTCGAGCAGCAGGCTAGCAGCCGGCTGTTAAAACACGGCGGACATCCGACGAGCCCCGACCCCTCCGGCGGCCTCCGTCCCCACCCGGCGGACATCCGACGAGCCCCCGGCGGACATCCGACAGAAACCCGGCGGATACCCGACGCCCCGGCGGACATCCGACGAGCCCCGACCCGCTCCGGCGACCCTGTCCCCCTCCGGCAGCCCTCCGAAACCCTCCGACAGCCACCCTTGCACCGGGGTGGCTGTCGGAGGGCGTCGGAGGGCTGCCGGAGGGGGACAGGGTCGCCGGAGCGGGTCGGGGCTCGTCTGATGTCCTCCGAGGCGTCGGGTATCCGCCGGGTTTCTATCGGATGTCCGCCGGGGGCTCGTCGGATGTCCGCCGGGTGGGGACGGAGGCCGCCGGAGGGGTCGGGGCTCGTCGGATGTCCGCCGGGTTTTAACAGCCGGCTGCTAGCCTGCTGCTCGAGCTCGTGAGAGAGAGAGAGAGAGAGAAAGGGCCAGCTGTCTGTGTTAACAGAACACAGTTTGTTTTTTTTTTTTTTTTTTAACGGTGGTGATTATCCAATCGGACGGCTCCTGCTGACAGCCCATTTCAGCAAATGGGCTGTCAGCTCATACCCCGTATTCTCTCTCTCTCTCTCTCTCTCTCTCTCTCTATATATATATATATATATATATATATATATATATATATATATATATATATATATATATATATATATATATATATATATATATATATATATATATATATATGTGTGTGTGTGTGTGTGTGTGTGTGTGTGTGTGTGTGTGTGTGTGTGTGTGTGTGTGTGTTAGAATTGGTGAGGTCTACAGCTCGTAAAAACCTATAGTTTAGCTATGTATGGTTGATAGTATAGGATTGCATATTGGTACGTACGTTAGTACGTGTTCTGATTACAGAACAGAGAGCCATGGCTACATGGTAATCCACTTGAGTAGGAGACTCAAGGGACTGGTCCCATGTAACCTAAATGAGTTCGCAGCTCTGATTAGAGTTGGTCGCCCTATCACCATAAGCTGTTGGGATGACAGAGCGTGGGTGTCTCTACCACGGTCATTACCAGGCACAGTGTCTGTGGCCGAACGGAACCAACACGGTGCACAGATCGGTGAGCAGACACTGGTGCACTAAACCGTGTTTCTACTTAAGGTAAAACGATCCTAAACCCTGAGGAACCATGTCTGGTGGACTAATCAGTTGTGTGGTGTTTTGGCGCACCAATGTGTGAGGATCCGGATACAGTGATCCAAAACCACGGTATACTAGGTTACCCGACTGGCGTTGCATCAGCGTGTCACTCCTACAGGCTATCCACACCCCTAATGGGAGGTGTGTTCCTTGGTCTGACCTACGTCGTATTAAACCCTGGCCAGGTGGTCATCAGTTGGACTGGTGACGGATCCGGTTGCTCGGAAGAGTAATCGGAGGTACGATGTATATGGTCAACCTGAAAGGAACCGAGTCATATGAGCACTCGAGTCTGACGGTATTCTCCACCTCTCGAGTTTCATCATGGCATCAGATGGAGGGACAATGAATTTACCATACTAAGCGGAGAGCAGGGGTATGAGGGAGAACATAGTAAGTTCGGAGAATTGGAGTACAGCTTGCGTCGCACTCTGGGTGGCTACTCAGGTTAACTTGGACTCAGAGGATCAATGGTACACTTGGGTAGTGTGTCGATCGAGTCTAAGTTAGAAGCCATGAACCCTGGTCCCTGAAGGTTCCACCTTATCGACATTATGTAAGGTTCTTATACCATCTCCTCGAAACACAGAACGTAGTTAGAGAAAGCGAGAGGTCCAAGCATACGCTCCGTGAGTGCTTTGCACTAGTGCACGATAGATGCGTAGCTACGTGTGTGCACTAAGGGAAAACCCTAAGTTAGTGTAGAGACGCATGTAGCAATTCCTTGCCATAAGTGGACTTTGCCACATGGGTGCGATGCACCGGGACATGTTGCGAGTTGACTAGTTGAATTCACTTGGGGCACCCTACGGGAACCTCAGAGAATAGTGAAATCACTGGTGCACTTCACTTATGTGTGCCTTGCAAAGTCTCGTACATGAGGAACGGCCAACTAGTGACATAAGGGCGTTTTGGTCATACCATGCGCCACTATGTACTAAGAGGGCCGGCCCTAAGTGTTGAGAGACTGGTCAAGGCCGGCCCCATTGGTTTCAGAAGGTTGTAGCCTCCGATGAAAAGGCCGGTCATGAGGCACAGAAAATGGGCTAGTTTTGACTGTTTTCAAAACCAAGGAAAAGATAGAGATAAAGAAGATATATATAGGGAGAGGTTTGAATTAATCAAACTTATCCGTTAGGGCTTTATCCAAAGGATAAGGCCGACCCTATATAAGTGTAACGGGGAGAGGGGGGGCCGGTAATGCATGATGCAAGCCACCTAGGGCCGGCCATGCATGCTATGGGGAAACCCTAGCCGCCCCTCTTCTCTCTCGTCTCTCTCTCCCTCGCTTGTGCCATTGGATGGCGACTCGTCTTCCTCACATGATATTTCGTAGAAGGAGAAGGCTCGTCGGATAGAGGCACTCATAGATCCATTGATGAGGTGCCGTGCATCGTGTGAGATCGGGTAAACTAGAAGTCATCTTCGCAACCTTTTGCTGTCCAGAATCTGCACAGAAAATTAGTGTTGTTTCTGTAATTCTGGGAGGTACAGAAGTCCAAACGAGGTGAAACTAGTTGGAAACATTGCGTCTCGAAGTTGACTACTTGCAGTCCAAATTTCAGCCCAATCCGAGTTCGGAACAAAACGTTATGGCCGTCGCACCAAAGCTATGTCGAGCACATCCGAGGCCGTCTCCATCGACAAAGAAGAAACTTGTCGCGGTGAAAGAATCCGCACGCAGGTATGATCTCTAACATGTAGATCTAGCATAGATAGCACATGCATACATGCTAGATTGTTCTTTCGTGTTAGATCGTCGTTAGGGGTTCGCGTAGTTGCCATGCTAGTTTTATACACGCATATGTAGAACGTTTCGATGAAAATTTTGATAGGTAACGCACACCGCTCACGGTCTTCGGACCTTCACTTTGCTTCCGTTGCGGGACTCTACCATGGATTCACATCCAACAATATATATATATATATATATATATATATATATATATATATATATATATATATATATATATATATAATATTTCACTACGAATGGATAAAGAGAGCCGTTCGATACAAACATAAGAGGCGGTTAGAGAATGTGATGGCCAAGATCTGTGAGCATTGGGTAATTATGTAAGATTCTTTCCCTCAGCAATGTGTTAACCATCCTGATCATAGACATCCTGATCAGCACTGTGTTAACCATCCCGATCTACACGTCGCACTCTGTTCCTATTTGTGTTAAACACAATTCTAATCGTAATCGTCCGTGCCGATTTGTGAATCGGATTTAACCGTAACCACCAGACCAAGGGAATGGTGTGATCATATGCCACATCAATCGGCTGACCTTATCACCCGATCCCTGATTTACACGTCTACCTTCTCACCCGATCCCCGATTTACACGTCCCTCTGTTTCTCTCAATCTCCTCTCTCCCTCTCTCTCTCTCTCTCGCTCTCTCTCTCTCTCTTGTTGTAGCTCATGTGTCCTTAGCGTGGATTTTCTGTATTAACATTAATAAAGATGACTTTGGTTATTGCTTTAATTAGAATACTACCTGGTATATGATAATACTCATATAATAAAAGGACCCTAAGGAACACAGTAGGCCACTGAGGCGCATGGAGGATCCATGCTTGGGAGACCCAATGGACCAGTTCTGCGTAGACCTAGAACTAGTTCACAGCTTAGGTAATGCCGGTTGCTTCACTGAGAACAAGCTGTTGGCAGGTAGAGGATGTGGTGAAGTCTCCACCACGGGAACGTGGGATTCCCATTCACCTGACCAAGCACGATGATCGTGTTGAACAGGAACCAAGACGGTGCACAGTTCAGTGATTCAGACACTGGTGCAGAAACCGTCTTACTACTATAGATAATCTGTCCTTAACCCTGAGGGACCATGCTCACTGGGCCAACCAGTTGAGTGGTGCTTTGATGTGCCAACGTGTGCGGACCTTCCATAGTCCAATACCACGGTACGTTGGGTTACCCGGTTGGCGCTTGAGTGACATGTAATCCCTACAGGTTATCCGACGTCCAGTGTTGGATGTGTGCATTTTGATGAGTCAATCTGTCCACCCAGTTAACCCAGGCCTGGTGGTTGTCAGTATGACTGACGATGTTCCGGATGCTAGGCATTGCACCGGAAGGTGTGTGGTGTTATAGATGACAAGTCATCAAACCCTAGTCAGATGATCGATCGGGATCTGACGGTGCTCCCCACCGCCCGAGTCGTATCATGGCACCAATAATAGGAGGGACTAAGGATTATCGGAGTATAGTAGAGAACAGGGTTACGAGGGAGTAACATAAGTTTAGGATCACTAGAGTTCTACTTGCGTCGCACTCTGGGTGGCTACGCAGGTTAATCGGATTAGGGCTGATTAACGAAACTTTCGGTGTGTCACCGGAACAGTTAATCAGGGATCCGGTTGGAGCTAGAGATCCCGAACCCTGAAGGTTCCACCCTGTCGTTGCGTATAGGAATTGTTCCCTGACCTAGTTGGATACGTTGGATGTGAAGTAGCGCGATGGAGCGCAAGCCCGGAGCCAAAGAACCTAATTCACATGTGTTACGGGTCGTAGGGGTATTTTGGTAAATACTAAAATATGGCTCAGAACATATTGAATATGGATTTTAGACTGAGCAAAATAATTCCAAGAGCTCACAGGCACTGACGGAACTCAATTCCGAGTAGCGCACCTCACTCAGTCTCACTTTCAGTTTTCCGCTTTTCATGAAGGGCGTTTTCGTCCGGACTTCACGATAGACACCCGGAAGACCTATATCCGACCCCCCCTCATCCCTATCCACCTAGGGACCGGCCCTAGGCTCCTTGGAGCAATGGGAGACCGGACCTATAAAGGAAATAGGGGGGGAGGGCCGGCCCTATGGTGCTTCCCCCTCTCCTTTGCAAAATACAACCCCTAGTCTCCTCCTTTGTGGTTTCGGCCAAGGAAAAGAGAGGAAGAAGAAGGGAGAAGGAAGAGGAAGAAAGGAGAAGGAAGAAAGAAGAAAGAGGAGGAGAAAATATCGCGGCTCGCCATCGTCTTCGCAACGGATTCCTCCGTCGGCTCGTAATCCCTGCACTCAGAGACGGGATTTCGAGGATTCTTCAATTCGCAAAGGACAAGGCGTTATCCGACAGTTTTCCTTGCGATTCAAGTGCGGTTCTTCATCGTTCCGTAATCTCCGGATCATTGATCCATAAGGTATGATGAATCTAAACACCTAAGTAGATGCATGCATGTCTTCCGTAGATTGTAGTATGCCTCTAGGGTGTCCGCACATATGCTAAGATCATATGTTTGCATGTAGATTGTTTTTTATCACGAATTGTAACGAAACATACACCGTATGATCTTCGGATCTTTCTTTTTGCTTACGCTGCGACTCTGATACACGGATCCTATTCCAGCATCCCTCTCTCTCTCTCTCTCTCTCTCTCTCTCTCTCTCTCTCTCCCTGTCGGTTATGCCACCCTCAGCCTCACCGCACCATCTCCCTCTCCCCCCTCTCTCTCTCTCTCTCGCTCCCCCCGTCAGTTACGCCACCCCCGCTTCACCGCACGATCTCTCCCCCTCCCCTCTCATCTCTCTGATCCCTCTCAGCCCCCTTGATCTCCCCTTCCCCCAGTTTCTTGCTCCGACGAGGACCACACCAGCATCCAAGGAGGGGCTGGATCCAGATCCCCCTCCCCTAATCTCTTGCTCCGGCCAGCCCGCTGGCACGCCGACCGGTGAATCGCACTCAGCCTTGGCCAGCATGCACTACCGAATATCCCAGATCTGGACCTTGCCAGAGTTGCCGACAAAACTCAAGGTCAGGCCTGGACGCGGTTGCCGGACAAGCTCGAGGTCAACAGGAGATCCTCTGATCTTGAAGAACAAAAGGGCTGTCACTCGCCGCCGGGCGCCAGGCTGGGATCATCTCTACCGTCCGTCCGTCCGTCGAAGCCGCTGCTCACCATCCGTCGAAGCCGCTGCTCACCAACCGTCCATCGAAGCCGACGCCCCGATCCGACCCCGGGTGGAGTGCGGCGGGTTTGGACGCGGCCACACCGGTACTCTCTCTCTCTCTCTCTCTCTCTCTCTCTCTCTCTCTCTCTCTCTCTCTCTCTCTCTCTCTCTCTCTCTGCCACGGCGAGAGTTCCTCTGGCTAACGGATGGTAACTTTCAACAGTTGAGATAAAAAGGATGTCCGGCCGCCGACGTCCGGCCATGAGAGAGAGAGACAAAGAATCAGCCCTCGCACCAGATCTTCAGTGAACCACAGGTCATCTTTCCTCTCTTTTAGTTTTAGTTATTGATTTTTTTTTTCTTCCCTCTCTTTTAGTTGTAGTTACTGATTTTAGTTAGGATCTGTTCTTTTGCAGGGAAATGAACCATGGAAATTGATAATTGAGTGGAAATTGGTACATTTCTATTGTTCTTTTCTCGAGCAAAACCTGAGGAAATATCGTATCCTTTCCCCACCGTTTTGGTCAAAATGATTCTTCCCTTCATTCCCCATGAATTTTTTTTTTCTTCTATAGTAAGAATTATGGGTTTAAATTGGGTAAGAAATGGTGATTTCGGCTTCATGCGATTCAACGCAGATAAGAAATTTTGGGTAAAAAATCGACCGGAGAATCACGAATTAGGGATTTCAAAACCCACAATCGATGTCTATTGTTTCGCGAGAAGGTGAACGCGAACGGCTGCAGCTGCACGCCTTGGATATTGTATTGCACTCGATTCTTCGGCAGCCACCCTCCGCCTCAATAGGTAAACCTCTTAAACTGTGAATTGATCAAGTAGAGATCAAATGAAAAAAAGAAAGAGAATTCTGTAACTTGATTTTTTTTTTCTGTAGAAGGTATTATGGGTTTGAATTCGGTAAAAGAGAATTCTGGGCTCTCTCTCTTTGTGTTTGTTTGATGTGTTGGGTTTGTTCCTGTTCCTGTTCTTTTTCCTTTTTTTTTCAAGAATATCTTGCTCTTTTTTTTGCCTTAACACCAACTTGCTTTGCGTTTGGTTATTGTTTGAAAGGGGTTAATGTTTTTTTTTAATGGCGCAGGAGGGGGGGAGGGGGGGGGAGGTTTGATGGGTTTTCTCTGTGTTTCAACAAGAAGTAGGGGGGTTGACATAGAGAATGAGGAGGAGGTTAGCTCCAATTTGATTTTTTTTTTTGTAGAAAGAATTGTGGGGCCCACTGTGATTGAACGTGCGATACCACACATCCACAGCCATCCCGAACACCTCCTCATCCCTCGCCCGTCTGGAACACTTTCTACGCCCCTCTGACACCTGATCGGTGCAACTTACATCCACAGCGATGCGGCTGATCACCTCCACAGGACCACAGTCATCGCGCTTTGTCAGCCTCCTGTCATGTGCCTCTTTGACAGCGTCACCAACAATCCGATGGCATGGTTAGGGATGGGTGCAAGTGTAATGGACGGCTGTGATTAGGCTCCACATCAATTGCTTTGTACGTCCATGTATCTCTATTTGCTCTTCTTCTTTGCATGCTCTATAGAATTTGGATGCTTCATTTGTTCTTAGTTGGTTCACAAATATGGGATAAGTAGAAGGATGTATGTGGATTGAATCTCTTGACTGCATGCTTCGACGTTTATTTGAATATTATTTTCACTGTTAATTGATGCATTTGAATCTGCATGCTGATAAGGCAGCATTTGAGGAGGCTGAGAAAAAGGAAGTTGAGAAGGTATGGTCAGTTGGTTAATTGATGCATTTGAATCTGCAGTGATGAAGCAAAGGGAGGTGACAACAGAGCTGTTAGTGAGCCTAATTAAGGAGAGGCCAAAGGAAATGGTAGCGAGGGTGATGGCCTAGATCTTCTTATGTCAAAACCGAGTGTCAATCTCGCAGAGGGTAACACAGTTGATGGCGTTGTTGACATTAAGGCTTTTGTTTTAATTACTATCATTTGGAAGAAAAACATTGTCAGGATCTTTTGCAATTTGAAGTAATGAGAATGCATAGGTTGGCAATTCTACAATGTAATGTTTGAGTTTAATGTGTCAAAATCCTCTGAGCATCAGGCAGCTGGAGGAGGATGTGGATCTTCGACCCTGTGATGGAATAGTTTGGCTATGGCTCTCCTCTCACAATCCTGTATCATATTATGTGTAGCCCTCCTCTAAAAGACTCTTTGGAGGTATATGTAAGATTACGATTGGAATAAAGATATATTGATGGTTTTGTGTGTATGATATCATTATTTGCTTCCCCCTTATATGAATCATCTCTTGAACTTTTATGCAAACGAGTGTAGTCATGAACAAACACATGAATGGATTTTTTTTTTCTTTCCTTTTGTGTTCTTGTGGTGGCTCATCGAAGAGGATGAATTGAGAAAATAGAATTTTATGCTTGTCTATTTCAACTCTAAGGTCCAACACCAAACAAAAAAGTATTTGGTCTAAGGAGGTGAAGTGGTCAGAAATTTGGACCAAACTCTCTCTCTCTCTCTCTTTCTCTCTCTTTCTCTCTCTCTCTCTCAAATATATAAAGAGATCAGTATTCAAATTATTATTTGATCTAGCCAATTATGGAGCTGTAGCAAGAAAAATTGTGCTCCAACTGTGATGAAAATGTTTGCACCAAGCTATCAAGTCAGCCCCTCAATAGAAAAAAAAATTATACAGTGGAACCGGGATACATCCTGGTGTGGTGTAATCTATTTGCAGAACCATCTGATGTAATTGCTGAATCGCACAAAGACGTGGATGCAACTATGCAAACACCCCTATGGGTGAATCTTACTCAATACCGATTTTGGTGGATCTCATCTACTTGCATCCAAGGGTTGGTGTGATTCACCCATAAATGTGAATGCATTGGATGATTTTGTGAATAGGTTGCACCACTTCAGCGTATATCTCGGTTCTACTAAATATTTCCTCCCGGGGGGGTTAGGGGGGGAAGATGAGCTACCGGTAACCGGAGGCATCCCTCTCTCTCTCTCTCTCTCTCTCTCTCTCTCTCTCTCTTTCTCTCTCTCTCTCTCATGCGGAGATAGTTCAATGGAGGCGTGGTCGTGGTCGCTGTAGTGCCGACAGACATGGGTTTTGAGGGTTATATTAATCCACTCAGAATGTCAATTCCAAGAAGATGGGCAGTTAGGGGGAGGGGGTTTGATTGGTTCCCCCTCCCCCCTTCTTCTCTGATGGATCACCAGCAAGGGAGAGATAGCTGATCGACTCCTCTCCCACCTTCTTCTCAGATGCATCAAAAGGACTAGAGTCTAATTCAGATCTGGAACCATTGGCACCGAGCCTCTTCCTTTTTTTTGTGGGTTTCATATTTAAAACAATGTTTTTTTTCGTTCCCATCGAGTGATTTTATTACCGAAGGTGATCATGTGTGTTCGCTAAAGAGGACGGTGGGAGTGGGGGGTGGCGATGCCCAAGGGTTGTGTTGCCGTTGAAGGCACTCCGAATGTGTTTTGCCGCCAAAGGCGGCCGTTGCAGTGCCGACAGGCACGGGCATTCATATATAGACTAATCAAATATTACTATTGTTATTTTCGATCAAAAAATATTGTTATCACCGTCGAAATATTGTTCTCTCGCACAAAAATATCATCACTTTTAAATTATTATTGCCACCTTTAAAATATTGCCTCTTCCCTCAAAATTTTATCACGCCCTCAAAATATTTTTGTCGCCCTCAAAATCTTTTGCGTGCCGACAGGCACGGGCTTTACTAGTATATATATATATATATATATATATATATATATATATATATATATATATATATATATATATATATATATATATATATATATATATATATATATATATATATATATATATATATATGAGGGCTGGGTTCCTATGACATGTCATAGGGAGTACCCTATGACATATGGTGAATTAGTAATGCTTGAATGCTTAGAATGTGCTGAATTATTTTGAGGGTGATCACCTTAACTTACCTTAGATAGAATGTCCACAAAAAATCAAAGCATTCTAAAACTTGTTGGGACATCAAATGCTAGAAGCTTTATCGACCATCCATTTTACCCGTTAAATTGAAAATCATATTTGATGCCTCTAGAAGTTTTAGAATGAGCCGATTTTTTGCGAGGGTCCTATCAAAGATAGGGTGATCATCCTCATAAAAATTTAGAACATTCTAAATATTCTAGGGTTACTAACTCACCATGTCATAGGGTACTCCCTATGACATGTCATAGGAACTCATTTCCCTATATATATATATATATATATATATATATATATATATATATATATATAGAGAGAGAGAGAGAGAGAGAGAAATGCTAAAATACGGCGTGCGGTGTCGCACCGCAGCCGTCTGATGCACCACTACGTGCATCGCACGCACCGCAGCGGTGCATCAGACGGCTGCGGTGCGACGCTGCACGCATCGCACGCCGCATCCTAGCACGCCTCTCTCTCTCTCTGTCTCTCTCTCTCTCTCTCTATATATATATATATATATATATATATATATATATATATATATATATATATATATATATATATATATATATATATATATATATATATATATATATATATATATATATATATATACTAGTGAAAACCCCGTGCCCGAGGTCACGGAAAAGATTTCGAAAGCGGTGAAAAATATTTTGAGGGTGACGATAATATTTCACAGGAGGTGACAATAATTCAAGGGTGAAACAAAATATTTTGAGGCCAGTGACAATATTTCAAAAGAGGTTACAATATTTTAATGTTAGCTACTGCTTCTTCTTCTCTTCGAACTTTGTCAACACACGCCCATGTCGGGGTTAAATCGATCTCCTCTTAATCAGCAACTATTACAACTTGCCATATCGGAGGGTCCACATCGTATCAGAACCGTCGATGGGAATACACCCGCTTGCAATGAATTAATTAACATCAGGGTATATTAGTAATTTTGCAGTATTACTAACCATCTCCTTATTTATGAAACAACCTTTTGATCCTATTTCATATATACTTTGAGGACAGGTCCTGACTCCTAATTGGTGTATATTTATATATGTTTGTCCTTTTTAGTTCAACTCCCAAAAAAAAAATAACGGTGCAGCCCCGCCGCCACCATCAACCATCGTTTGGCCAAAAAACCACAAAAAAAAAATCTATTCGATCGACTATGCATAAAAATCAAAATTTATGTTTGGCATGCTTCATAATAAAAACAATTATAAAGAGAAGCCCAATTTGCTACGAAGAGAATTTTGATATGAAGAGAAAATTATCACAACTGAAAGCAGAAAATCATCACAGAACAAAAATCGATACCAACATGAAGGCCAATATGAAATGAAGATTGAAAAAACTAATTTTATTCGAGGTAAAATTAGTTTTTTTAATCGAGCATGTAACCACCATATATCTTGTCAACCCTATATCTCAACATGATTCAAAATCAAAACCTAAAATTATATATGGACACATATCAAGATAACGGCAAATTGGGCAAGATTGATTGGTTTACAAAGACCTACATTGTACATTGTTATACTGGTACCTACCTCTTGATCTTGGGATCAAATATCACCGATTTAGGTGAGGCGGCGAGCTGGACAGAAGCCGGCAGTACACTCTTGAAAGAAGATAGAGTTTGCTGGAGAAGGAGGGACAATACGTCCTCTTGGTATGCTCCTCTATTATTGTATTGCAAAATTACCTACATATACATAATGTACACATGCATTGTAGAATTACCAACCTACACTTATTGTACACAGTCAAAGCTCTAAGAATTCAATTTGTACAAACAGACTCAAGCATTTCATTACAGAATTGTCAACCTATGCATTTCTATTACTCCAAATCGCGAAAGGTCTTGACAATGTTTTTCTTCCAACTGATAGTAAATAAAACAAAAGCCCGTCATGCTAACTAATAATGTCAACAACGGCATCTTCTGTGTAGCCCTCGGCGGGATCGACACCCGGCTCGGATGCAAGAAGGTCTACACCATCATCTCGTCACCATTTCCTTCAGCCTCCCATTAGGCTCCACACCAGCTCTGTTTGTCACCTCCTTTTACTTTTTCTACTTCGGTGTTGTGACAATTACTCTCTATCAGTCTTGATCATGAACCAGCAGACCCAAGGGGTTTCATCCCTGCCATGTTTGGGAAGAAAGGTGTCAAACATGAGCTAAGAAAATTGAAGCAGAATGATTATCAAACGATAGATATTACTACTTGGAATTAGTCCGAGATGGATATTACTTATTGAAATTAGTCCTAGATGGATATTACTACTTGGAATTAGATATTGGATATTACTACTTAGATAAAACTGATGTTAGCCATGAATACTGATTTTTGCCCCATTGCCAGATGATAATATTTATAAGTATTTTTGGGGATATTTGCTACCCTAAACAACTCCAACATTGTCAATTCTGCATATTCCACACCAGAATGAATTAGTATATAAAATAAGAATGATGATATCACACTAAGCACTCCTCTAACACTTAAAAGTCATCATTGAATAAATGTAGAACACAAACATACTATCAACTTGGTCTTATCGGTTAAAAAAGTTTCACTAACATATTAATAGACTGACTTTAGAAAAAAACAACATAAGACATGCTTTCTAAAGACATAGGTTTTCCTTCTTTGCAAACAAAATTCCATCAACTCAGCAAAAGCAGCCTTCAATCAAGGATTCAAATTTCGATCCCACATCGGAAAAAAGTTTACAATTTTTTGCGAAATATTTCATTTTTCGTGAGGCCATGTGTTACGGGAGCAAAAAAAAACCATAAATTTTGAAAATTTCGACGGGCAGATTTTGTTTCGGTTTGCTGAAAAAAAAAGATTCTGCGATATTTCACGACATTTAGTTCCTTCCCTTTAATGCAACAATAACCCAAGGAGCTAACGACATGAACCTGATCCAAAAAATGAAACCCCGATTTTTCTTCTATATAGATTACAATATAACAGTAAATTTAGATTTTTTTAAAAAGACTTTACAAAATGACATCTTTGGACCGAGTCAGCCCGAGCCACAGCCGGTCCGAGTTTCGATCCGAGTCGACTCGATTTTCGCCCGATCGAGTCGAACCAAGTTTTGGTACAATGATATAATCCATTGTGACTCTCTTGAAAAGATTTCATGGCAAAGATTAATTACAATGCAGTTGGAGTTAAACAATAGACATAATGTCAGTTGGAATTAATTGCAATGCACTATAAACCAAGCTATCTCTAAACCTTGTGAAAAAAACTTAATGTCAGTTTCAGGTCATAGCTATACTTAAATGGTTCACCAGTTTTTGTATCGGCGATAGTAAATTACTTGAAAGAAAAATAGCCTTTTCAAAAAAGATTTTACAAAACGACATCTTTCATTTTTTGCTTACTACAACCAACATTAGAAATACAACATGTTTACATTGTAGTTCAAGCACTATAAGTAATTTCCAAGCAATACTTGTCTAGATTTGGCAGATTTTTAGTAACATTAGCAAACCAAGCTAGCTCTAAACCTTGTGTTAAAAACATAAATGGTTATACTTAAATGACTATACTTAAATGGTTCACCAGTTTTTGTTTCGGCGACGGTGAATTACTTGAAAGAAAAATAGCCTACTCAAAAAATAGTATACTTGGAAATACTTATCTGGGTCAAACGAAGACTTCATGATGTCATCATTGAATCTCCTCACCGAAGAAAAATTGGTTGGGCATCACAGTGCAATCTTTTAAATTTAGTTGGTTTCCTTGTGTTTGGTGAGAGCAATGTTCCTGGTTATATAAGGCATCCTAACATCGTTCTTGTTTTAGGTAATTTTGAAGCACCTATGTGTTATTATTTATTACATCCTAAGGCTCCTTACACTCTGGAAAACATTCTTCACTATAGCCTTATGGCATTAAAGTCATATTGGCACATCAGATTTCTAATCTACCAAATACTCTCAGCTTTGGCACACATGCATAGTTTAGGAGTTGCTCATGACAACATAAGCCCTTCAACCATACTGTTCACTTATTCATTTTGGCCTTGGTTGAATGTGACTGATATGTGCCATGTAAGACGTAACTCGAGTTTGAAAGATTCTACTGCTTTTTTCTCGAAAGCATGTTGTTGCAGGGAGAATTGTCCTTGTCAAGCTATATATGCTGATTTGAAACTGTCCGCCTCTATAGATTGGCATTCTGATTTCAAGCGGTGGTGGATTGGTGAATTGAGCAACTATGAATATCTTCTTGTTTTAAACAGATTAGCTGGGAGGACATGGGGTGACCATACATTCCACACTACATTTTACCCCCTTCAATTCAGTTTTTATCAAATAAAAATTACCAAATGAGGAAATTAAGTACTTGACAAAAGGGGGTATATTGTGCTAACATTTCAAGCTTTAGGGTGCAAAGTGTAGTATATTGTGCTAATATTGTTTGGTTCTCGAGCACTCTCTCTATATTTTCCTATATTGATTTCAACCAAAAAAGAAAATAAAAAATCCCGCATGAAACTTTGTGAGGATTTTCAACAAAGAGATTTGCATCCAACAACAGAATTTGAATAATAAAGAAAGATAAAAGACAAAAACAAAAACAAAATTGTATGTATCTGAACATGAACATCTAGCAGCAACAAAGAAATATAAAACAAAATCAAAATTCGGTGCGGAGATTACCTAATCGGGTAGAGAGGGATGTTACCCTGCCTGTTGGTATTCCAACGTACAAAGAGGTGAAGGAGGATCAGAGAAGAAGAAAGAAAAAGTGAAAGAGGAAGAAGTGGAAAAAGGAGGGAGATTACCTAATCAGGTCTTCACACGTGGAAGAAAATCGACGATCGGCCCGATCTGGGAGGGAGGTACAATCCCTCTTCCCTCTTGTTGCTGGTCAACCCAATCAGGGAGGGAGGCGGAGATCTTTTTCAGTCGCTGTGGGGGGAAATTTCCGAGCCGCCTTGATCGAGAATCCCGCCCCCACAGCCTTGATTGAATTGGATTATTTGTGGAGTTAGAGAGATGGGAGAATAGATAGAGAGAATAAAGAGGGATGACACAAGGATTGGTGACGGAGTTCGGCCTTACGACCTACGTCTCCGGGCGAGAGGTGCCACCTGATCTTCACTATAATTTGAATACAAAGGGTGAGCGTTCTCTCGACAGGCCGAGAGAAGCTTCGTACAGTGGGGTTGCACGGAGCAACTAGAAGAGAACAAGGTGGGGAGAATAGAGGGCTCTGGCTCTGGATCCTCTTCTCCTCTGATCGAATGACCAACCTCCTTCCTGGATGCCTTGGGGGTCCTTTTGTAGCATAGGCACGTGCCCGATATGGCAGTGATGACGTGGCGATGATGACGTGGCACTGGTTCTGGGCCTCCTTGCTGGGCCCTTATTGGGCCGTTGTTCGGGCCCAATAAGGGGTAGGGCTTGATCTGCGAGCCTCGTAGAGTGGGCCCATGTGAGCCCAGGCGGGCATACCCATTTGGGCCGTTGCGCGGGCCCATGCTGCTCTGATCTGGTCCGGTACAATTTTTGCACCCACAGTTACCCCCTCCCAGTCGGGTCAGGACCCCCTGGGTCGGCTGGGATTCCAAGGTGCAAACGCTTTAGGATCCTGGCGCGGTTGGCGAGGGTTGTCGGTGCCGCGGTTCGTATTAGCAGAGCCTTCTTCCGCCGATGCCGAGACCCTTTTTGGCGCGAGCCAAAAAGTCTCGGTTTTGCGAGGGGGTGTTTCCGAAAAAACAGTGCGTTTTCCGACCGAGTGGATACCGAGAGGGTACCGAGTGCATACCGAGTGGGTACCGAGAGCATACCGAGTGGTTACCGAGACCCTTTTGGTGCAAGCCAAAAAGTCTCGGTTTTGCAAGGGGGTGTTTCCGAAAAACCAGTGCATTTTTCGACCGAGTGGATACCGAGAGGGTACCGAGTGCATACCGAGTGCATACCGAGAGCATACCGAGAGGGTACCGAGAGCCTTCTGGTGAAAAAAGATCTTTTCTCTTTATTCTCTCTTTCCTTTCTTTGCTTTTGTTCCTTCCTTTTTTTTTTCTTTGGTTTTGAATTCGGTGAGAGCCGAACTCAGCATCGTGAGCTTGCGACCAATGCGGGGCCGGATGTTCTGGTGGGGCGACCCCTCTCATGGCATGGGTCCAACGAGTTGCTGTCGTGGCCAAACCGCTGACAACCAGCCGTTGCCGGTTGCACCCACTTAGTCCCCACGTTGGATGGCCTCTCTTCTCTTTCCTTCCGCGTGAGAGCATGCAGCTGGCGCTGCTCTCTCTTTCTTTCCTTTCTCTCTCTCTCTTTCCAAACGTGAGGGCTGCTGCTATCCCGATCTGGCCTCTCTCCTCTTTCCTTTCGCGTGAGAGCATGCAGCTGGCGCTGCTCTCTCTTTCTTTCCTTTCTCTCTCTCTCTTTCCAAACGTGAGGGCTGCTGCTATCCCGATCTGGCCTCTCTCTTTGTTCGGTGAGAGCGTCCTCCTCTCTCTCTCTTTCCTTTCTCTCTCTCTCTTTCCAAACGGGAGGGCGGACGTCCCTCTCTCTCTCCGTTCGGTGAGAGCAGCCTCCCCTCTCTCTCTTTCCTTTTTCTCTCTTTCTCTTTCCTTTTCTTTGTTCTGTGAGAGCAGTTTTCTCTCTCTTTCTTGAGGCCGAGGGTGAGGGGGGAACGTGAGAGAGCGGGTGCGAGAGAAAGGCGTGCGGCTCCGGACGCAGGCGGAGGCGGTGGTCAGCGGCCTCGGGCGTGGGTTCCGGCCGGGTTAGAGGTGGGCACGGGTGCTGGCCATGCGGGTTGCACCCCCGCGCGCGCCTTCTCTTCCTTTCTTTGTTCTGTGAGAGCAGCTCTCTCTCCTTCTTAAGGCCGAGGGTGAGGGGGAAACGTGAGAGAGCGGGTGCGAGAGAGAGGCGTGCGGCTCCGGACGCAGGCGGAGGCGGTGGTCAGCGGCCTCGGGCGCGGGTTCCGGCCGGGTTGGAGGTGGTGGTCAGCGGCTTCGGGCGCGGGTTCCGGCCGGGTTGGAGGTGGGCACGGGTGCTGGCCGTGCGGGTTGCACCCCTGCGCCTTCTCTTCCCCTTTTTTTTGTATTCGCCCTTGGTGAGAGAAAGAGCAGGCGAGAGAGAGCCCTCGGTGCGAGAGAGGGTTCGAACGAGAGGGCGCGTGGGGGAAGAGTCGGCTTCCTCGTCCCTCCCTTCACTTCATGTCTCGGGCCGCGCCACGTGCAGAGGACGCATGCAGGAGAAGGGGGGGGGGTCGCTTTGTTTGTCTGCCCTCTCGAGGTTGCGTCGGGCCGATGCGTATAAGGCGCCATTGCGTCGGCATCGAAAAACTGATCAAGATTGACGTGAAATATGGTTCGCCTTGACGTACAACTTTTTCGATGTCTGTCTTTGAAGAAAAATACCTCAAAAACTTCGGATAGCCGTAACTTTTCATACACAAGCCGGATCGATGCGTATAAGGCGCCATCACGTCGGCACCGTAAAATCGATCAAAGTGGACGTGAAGCATCATACACTTTAACGTGTAACATTTTCGATATTCATCTTCGTAAAAAGGTGACTTAAAAAGCAAGCAGGCCAGTTTTTTTTTTTGCTCGCATCTCTGAGACGCATTGACTTGCAATAATTCACGTATCACTGGTCGGCACCCAACTGCACCTAGTTACTGTGTTCACTAGGGACTACAGTCAGGCCTCCATGATGACGTGGTGGTTACCGCGGGTCCACCCCCAGATGAGAGAGGAATTTCCAAGCTTGTGAAGTTTGTACAACCAACTTGATAGTTTTATTTGAGATGTTATTCAACCAACTCAATAGGTTTGGATGACGTCGAGCACCCTCCCCCTCGGTTTTTGTGCGAAACCGAGGGGGGGTCGCTTGTTGATGCCGACACACACCCCCTCTCGGTTTTCTGACGAAACCGAGGGGTGTGCTTGTTGATGCCGACGCACACCCCCTCTCGGTTTTTTGCATTGACGAAACCGAGGGGTGTGCTGCTGATGGTGTGCCGTCATCCCCTCCCCACTCGGTTTTTGTGTGAAACCGACGGGGGGTTGCTTGTTGATGCCGACACACATCCCCTCTCGGTTTTTGACGAAACCGAGGGTGTGCTGCTGATGGTGTGCCGTCACCTCTTCCCTACTCGGTTTTTGTGCGAAACCGAGGGGGGGGGCTGCTTGTTGGTGCCGACACACACCCCCTCTCGGTTTTCTGACGAAACCGAGGGGTGTGCTGATGGTGTGCCGTCATCCCCTCCCCACTCGGTTTTTCTGCGAAACCGAGGGAGGGCTGCTTGTAGATGCCGACACATACCCCCTCTCGGTTTTCTGACGAAACCGAGGGGTGTGCTGCTGATGGTGTGCCGTCACCTCTTCCCTACTCGGTTTTTGTGCGAAACCGAGGGAGGGGCTGCTTGTTGGTGCCGACACCCCATTATTGGGGCTGCTTAGAAAAGACCAAAAAGTGTCGGTATTGAAAATAGTGTATTTTTCGAATTTCAGCCCCCTTTGAAACCGACACTTTTTCGGTAAAACGCTGGTGCGCGAGGATGTCGGCGAGGGACAATGCTACATTCGAGGGGGTTTCCTAGAGATAATCTAGGATGACATCGCATGATGGCCAGCCGGTCTTCACCCAATGTATTACCGTACCTGGTTACTGTATTCATCAGGTACTACGGTCACGCGAGGGTGTTGACTTGGCTAGGATCAAGGAAACACCATTTTATCCCGTGTTACCCACCGTCGACTGCACCAGTGTGGAGACACGCATTGACAGAGTCAGACCAACCACCCCCTGACCGGCTTGGAACCGTTAGTCGTCGAGAAAAGGTGATGGCCATTGACAATCTAATGCTTGGACCTGAGTGACAAGACTAAGCTTGGACTTTTGATCGAATGCCAATACGTCGGCGATGACGTCTCGGACCTTGTCTTTGAATGCCAAGAGCTGGGCCTTGGGCTTGTAGAGTGTTAAGGCGTTGGTCGCCTCGAACTTTGTCTTCAAGTGCCAAGGGCTGGGCCTTGGGCTTGTAGAGTGCCGAGGCGTTGGTCGCCTCGGACTTTGTCTTCAAGTGCCAAGGGCTGGGCCTTGGGCTTGTAGAGTGCCGAGGCGTTGGTCGCCTCGGACTTTGTCTTCAAGTGCCAAGGGCTGGGCCTTGGGCTTGTAGAGTGCCGAGGCGTTGGTCGCCTCGGACTTTGTCTTCAAGTGCCAAGGGCTGGGCCTTGGGCTTGTAGAGTGCCGAGGCGTTGGTCGCCTCGGACTTTGTCTTCGAGTGCCAAGGGCTGGGCCTTGGGCTTGTAGAGTGCCGAGGCATTGACCGCCTCGGACTTTGTCTTCGAGTGCCAAGGGCTGGGCCTTGGGCTTGTAGAGTGCCGAGGCGTTGGTCGCCTCGGACTTTGTCTTCAAGTGCCAAGGGCAGGGCCTTGGGCTTGTAGAGTGCCGAGGCATTGATCGCCTCGGACTTTGTCTTCGAGTGCCAAGGGCAGGGCCTTGGGCTTATAGAGTGCCGAGGCGCTGGTCGCCTCGGACTTTGTCTTCGAGTGCCAAGGGCTGGGCCTTGGGCTTGTAGAGTGCCGAGGCGTTGGTCGCCTCGGACTTTGTCTTCGAGTGCCAAGGGCAGGGCCTTGGGCTTATAGAGTGCCGAGACATTGATCGCCTCGGACTTTGTCTTCGAGTGCCAAGGGCAGGGCCTTGGGCTTATAGAGTGCCGAGGCGCTGATCGCCTCGGACTTTGTCTTCGAGTGCCAAGGGCTGGGCCTTGGGCTTGTAGAGTGCCGAGGCGTTGGTCGCCTCGGACTTTGTCTTTGAGTGCCAAGGGCAGGGCCTTGGGCTTATAGAGTACCGAGGCGTTGATCGCCTCGGACTTTGTCTTCGAGTGCCAAGGGCAGGGCCTTGGGCTTGTAGAGTGCCGAGGCTTTGATCGCCTCGGACTTTGTCTTCGAGTGCCAAGGGCTGGGCCTTGGGCTTGTAGAGTACCGAGGCGTTGATCGCCTCGGACTTTGTCTTCTAGTGCCAAGGGCAGGGCCTTGGGCTTGTAGAGTGCCGAGGCTTTGATCGCCTCGGACTTTGTCTTCGAGTGCCAAGGGCAGGGCCTTGGGCTTATAGAGTGCCGAGGCGCTGGTCGCCTCGGACTTTGTCTTCGAGTGCCAAGGGCTACGCCTTGGGCTTGTAGAATACCGAGGCATTGGTCGCCTCGGACTTTATCTTCGAGTGCCAAGGGCTGGGCCTTGGGCTTGTAGAGTGCCGAGGCATTGATCGCCTCGGACTTTGTCTTCGAGTGCCAAGGGCTGGGCCTTGGGCTTGTAGAGTGCCGAGGCGTTGGTCGCCTCGAACATTGTCTTCAAGTGCCAAGGGCTGGGCCTTGGGTTTGTAGAGTGCCGAGGCGTTGGTCGCCTCGGACTTTGTCTTCGAGTGCCAAGGGCTGGGCCTTGGGCTTGTAGAGTGCCGAGGCGTTGGTCGCCTCGGACTTTGTCTTCGAGTGCCAAGGGCTGGGCCTTGGGCTTGTAGAGTGCCAAGGCATTGATCGCCTCGGACTTTGTCTTCGAGTGCCAAGGGCTGGGCCTTGGGCTTGTAGAGTGCCGAGGCGTTGGTCGCCTTGGAATTTGTCTTCGAGTGCCAAGGGCTGTCTCCTTGAACTTGGTGCATGTCAAAGCAGCGACGTCTGCCTTGGACTTATTCTCGTCGCCTCGGATAAGTATAGTTGATAGTTTAGCTTGACCTGGATTGTCAGGAGCATTTTTATCTGACTTTCGCCGTGAAAGGGCGTAGCCAAATTGCCTTCGAGCTTCCGACTTGAATGGGTGGAATCGAAGGTCTTTGGTTGACCTGGGTTACCAGGAGCTTTTTATCGGACTTTAGCCTCGAGAGGGCGTAGCCGAATTGCCTTCGAGCTTCCGACTTGAATGGACGGAATGGAAGGTCTTCGGTTGACCTGGGTTGCCAGGAGCCTTTTTATCGGACTTTAGCCTCGAGAGGGCGTAGCCGAATTGCCTTCGAGCTTCCGACTTGAACGGGCGGAATCGAAGGTCTTTGGTTGACCTGGGTTGCCAGGAGCCTTTTTATCGGTCTTTAGCCTCGAGAGGGCGTAGCCGACTTGCCTTCGAGCTTCTGACTTGAACGGGCGGAATCGAAGGTCTTTGGTTGACCTGGGTTGCCAGGAGCCTTTTTATCGGTCTTTTGCCTTGAAAGGGCG